>LBNU01031817.1:87609-101131 GCA_014162995.1 Artemisia annua
CCTGCTCCAGCAGGTGAATCAAGTCACCGCTACACACAATGGACGAATTTAGCAAGTTTAGTGACACATTGGGAAAAAAAAGAGAAAGCTACATACAATGGGAAAAAGTGGCAAGTTGCATACATTTTCAGGTAATTTGCCCTAAAAATTGTTTCTAGTTAAATTTTTGATACTAAAATTGTTCAATGTACTAGATAATTCAGTTAGCTAAGTTAAATATACTAGCAATTGATGTTAGTAACTCATTGCCATATAATTAGTAATCTGTTTTTAGTTTTACGTATTCGATAAGAAAAAAAACTTTGTTGTAGAGCCATTATTTAAAAATAATGGTCTTGAACAACTATAATTTGATTATCAAGATGTTCTTTTTGCAAGGATTCGAATGTGATGATCAAATAAGTTTTTTTTTTAGCAAGATGATCAAATAAGTTTGATATCATAAATTGTCTAAGAAAATGCTACTAGGCTTAAGTGGAGCCCATTGGACTATAATCCACAAGACAGGCCCAATGTATAAACTATGAACAACTGGTACAGCTTTAGGATTGTATCATGTACCTTTTTTTTTTTTTTTTCTTTTTAACAGAGATTACATTATCACACCTCACAAATGGAGGAAGATTGAACATAACAAGTTACAACGAACATAACCAGTTAAGACAAAACAAGACATACACCATAATAGCTGTGACACACTATAGCAACACCATTCTGAGGTGGGGGAAATCACCAAAGTGAGCTTTTGGTAGACACAACTATCATGTACCTTAAAGCTCGAAGATATTTCCAATCTTGAGTCATGCTAATATGCTATGTTTGAGGTTAAATGTAATTGCTAAAACGGTCTTCGTCGATTTAACTTAGCTCACATAATTAAAGGGGTGTTTGTTTAAGCTTACTTGGTAGACGTATAAGCTTATTGAAATTTTAAAAAGTTATAAACCCATTTTTGTGAGTTTACGAGTTTATTCAAGTGAGAACTTTATAAGTTCATAAGCTCAAGTGCAAAAGCTTATAATCTTATCAAAATTTCAACAAGCTAATAACCGAAATCGGATCGAACCGAACCAAATCGGCCTTTTTCGGTTCGGTTTTGGTTTTGTATATTTACTTCGTTTTTTGTCGGTTTCGGTTCGATTTGGTTTTTGTCGGGTTTTTTTTGTTCGAAACCCGAAAACTGACCCAAAACTCGGTTCGGTTTTGGTTTTGATATCTATTTCTCGGTTTGAGTTTTTTTCTTTTTCGGTTTTCGGGTCGAGTCGGTTTAGATCGGGTTTGACCAGATGCTCACCCCTATTAAGAGGGACCATTTGGTGGAATTATGTTATTTTCTTGGACAGTATATGAAGAGTAGAAGAAAGTAAAGGGGCCATTAATGTAGAAACAATGTAAAAGATGAACAAAGGAAATTTTACCGCCAGTTGGGTCCACTCATTTTGCTATCCTTAAAAAAAAAAGTTGCATTCGATATTGTGTTGTGTCGGATAGAAATGAAAGCAGGAACACCAATGGCGAATCCTAAGCTCAACGTATACATGTTCCTTAACCACCATTAGTTTAATACTTATAGTTTTTGTCACATTACTAATAAAACTTTTTTTCTTTGTTGTTGTTTAATAATAAGGTGAAAGATGCAAAGATAATATTGGGTTCTTCTTCAATGGCTCGCAGGGAAATCTTAAAAGAGATGGGTTATGATTTTACAATCATGGTCAGTTTTTCCTTTTTTTCTCTTAATCCTACATTTTAATTTTTTATGGAATTAATTTTAGTCATTAGTTGGTTTTTACTTTCAGAAGACTATAAAGCAATGTTTTGAAAACCAGGTCTGTGATCGACCCGGCCGAGTCACCGGGTTTTATGAAAAAAACCAAACTACTTATACTGTTATACACGTCCAAACACCCATTTTTCTGCTGTCAAACACTACTTCTGCTGCAAATATCAGCAAACAACCATTTTTCTGCTGCATTATTATCACTACTTTTGCTGTAAAAATCTGCATAGAAACCATGTTTCTGCTGTTACCCGGGTTGCTAAAAAACCGGTGGTTCTAACTGGGTTACAAATACTCGAGAGACTGGTTGTTTTGACCCGTATTTTGGAACCAGTTGACCCGGCCGGGTCAAACCGGGTTTCTACATTACTATAAAGCACCTTGAGTACTTTTTTTTTTTTTTTTTTGCTAACTGGTAGTTTTGGAAGAAATTTGATCAATTTCGATTCTTTGTGTTTTAGACTGCAGATATTGATGAGAAGAGTATTAGGAAGGAAAAGCCGGAGGATTTAGTATTGGCCCTGGCTGAGGCAAAGGTACATTCTTTTGTATTAGGCGTTTGAGAATTCTTATAAAACTTCTTAATAGTGCTTATTGCTTTTGATAAAAACAGATAAGCAGTTTTCAAGGTGTTTGGGTTTGGCTTGTCAAGATAGCTTAGTTCAACTAGTAATAAGAAATAATATGCAATCCCAAACCCCTTCTTAGCTGTAGCCTGTAAGCTATCTGCAGTTATATTTTAATGATCAGCACTTCATGTAGAGAATCTTGTACTTTTTCTCGCATATGTTTTCCTTGTCTTTCGGAAAAAGGGGTTATCCACCCTTTAAAGTTTAAGCTTATGTGATACATAAAAAGTTAAAAACTATTCCTCTTACCCTTAGATGATCATATACTTATAGAACAAATTTGATTATGAAAAGTAGTTTTCACTCTGCATTATCGGCTGTTGTTCAACATAGTTATGCACACCATTGATCTTTAGACTCACTTATGTTTAAAATTGGGACCAAATGTCAAAGTAAGACTCGTTTTGGATCAGATTAGTGTACTCATTCAGTCATTTGGGTTCTGGGATATTCTTTAGTTGTCTTTTGATTCATTGTGGGCCGTTGCTGTAGTTTTCCGTTGAACTTGTAAGAAACTCACAAATGACATTTTAGTAATGTAAGTCAATGCTAAAACCTTGTTAATGTAATCTGTAAGATTAAAATGTACGAGGCCTAACTGAGGTATCCTCTTCACCGTTTTTGACCCTTTCCCTAGCCACCCCCAAAAGATGTTCCTAGTGAGGTTTGAACCCTATAGAGTCCTAGACCCCTTGTGAGAGGCTAGATGCCTTACCACTAGGCCATTTGGTGGTGGTTTGTAACCTTACTTCTGTAATCTGTAAGATTATATGTTCATAATATGTATAGAGAGAAACTTTTGAAGGCTTGAAGCATTGTCAAACAATAATGATAATATTGCATTTGATCTTGCAAGAATAAATTTGGTTTGCTGAGATGATGCTCATATCTAACTTTAATCTGTTCTAAAAACATCAGGCGGATGCCATCATTGCGAGGATTGGAATTACAGGCCATAAGGAGGAAAATGCACACCCTACACTGCTAATAACAGCCGACACAGTATTACTAATGCCCATCTCTTGGTTTTGTTACTGTATATATATTTTCAATTTATGCTTATAAAAGTCACACCAAGTTTCACAACAACTATAATATCTGTTGAGATATTAACGACATCTCAAGAACAATCTGAAGGCAATAAGTTATGATTTGAAACCAAGAATAAACACATTACACGTGTTCATATTTGGTCAGTGTTGCTCACCTACATCTTATTTAATTTGAGGTGGTGGTGTATGAAGGGACGATTAGAGAAAAACCATCAAGCAAGGAAGAAGCACGTCATTTTGTCAAAGGTTTGATTGCGACCAACTACTTATACATTGGAAATGCTGATGCATTGTGGACTTGATAAGTAACCTATTGTCTTTAATATCTCAGGATATTCAGGTGGTTGTGCAATTGTTGTAGGATCTGTAGTAGTAACTAACCTTACCACAGGAATCAAGAAACGAGGATGGGATAGATCAGAGGTAATATTTTTTCTTCAGCATTCATCATCATCATCTCTAGTCTGCATTTGCATGGAGTTCAAATACGCAAGGCCTGAAACTAGAGGTAGGAATATGGATGGCTTGGGTTACTTGTTTAGGTTGGAACATGTCACTTTTAATTTGCACGAAAATGGGCCGGGTTGGGTTGACCTACACAAATATTTTCATGCAAATAACTTTGGGCCACTTTCAACATGTGTGACCCATTCCCCTTCTAGCTGTATTTTCTATTTTGTGAAATGGCGCATTTGACCTGCTTGATATAATTACAACCCAAATTAACCTATCCTTAAGTTAATGTGTCGATATTGCCACCTCCACTTGAAACCAAGGTAACAACTTGTATCATATGATATTGCTGGTAGGTTAAGCTCACTATGTCAATTTTAATAGTCCAACGACCATAAGGAACTATTTTAGGTTCATGAAAATCCAATAAAAATGAATTACCTTAAGAAAATCGTAGACTGTTAGATTTTCCAAACCTCGTCAGAAGTGTTCTAAATTTTGGCTGATTCTTCTTCTTGTGGCGCAGGTCTATTTCCATGACATACCAGATGAGATCATTGATAAACTGGTAATCTGAAAGAAAACAGTAACTTTTTCTTTTATTTCGTGTAATCCAATGTTGGACTAGAACTCTAGAAACTTACAAGCTATGTTTTGGTAATTAACTAAATTTCTTAAAAACCTCAAATAACAACACATAAATGTAACTGGTCTATATGACTGGCTACATAACTAAGTAATATGAAACTAAATAGATTGAATGAAATGAAGTATTGCAATTTTTTATGGTTTAGAAAAAAGTACATCTATAATATTCATGTATCCATCAATAGGAGCATATTTTTATCCGTTTTGATCATGGTTAGCATGACAGGTAGATGATGGGGTAACACTTAATGTCGCCGGAGGACTGATGCTCGAGCATCCTCTAACGGCTCCTTTTGTTGACACTGTGGTTAGTCCCTCTCTATCAATCTCAGTCAATATATATAACATATGTATGCATCACACATTACAATTATTATATCTAAGTCCCTCGATTACAGGTTGGAACTGCAGATGGTGTTATGGGACTGTCTAAATCTCTCACCGAGAAGCTACTTAAGGAATCCCTCGAGTCTTCATAGCAGCGCATGTTCAAAGTCTTGCAGATACTATGACATTTAAGCTCATGGCAAAGTATTATTAAATTTAAATACAGTCTAGTTAATCATGTTTGCAATGAACCAGCAAAATATCGCTGCATTTGGAGCCTAAAATGAATGTTTTCTAGATCAAGGACTGCGCCGATGGCGTCGGTGAGTTTGAGTCACCATCATTTCAATGTTTTGAGGTTACCTGCCAATCTAAAAATGGTGGATGGTTAGTGGTTTTCATGGTTCCATGGGCTTGCAGGGTATTTTATTGGTGGATCTGTGGGTTATGCCAACTGCCTATTCAACATCATTGACCCACATGAGATTCTTACGTTACCACTAATATCTTATTTCCCACACTTTAACCCGTGTATATCATTTTTCTTTTTGGTGTTTCACGAGTAAACTTGTCACTAATTTATTTCGGCAATGGAGTTTTATGCATAACAAATTTTTTTTAACGGCTTGGTAGTTATTAGTGGTTCACGTCAAGCAGTGACATTCAATTGGACAGTACCTTAAGACCCGACTGCAGTGACATTCAATTGGACAGTATGCTGACCTTAAGACCCGGCTGCTACTCCTTTATCGCCTAAAGGGGTAAAAGTCCCGGGTATGACTCAAACTTGAGACTTCCCCTAGCTAAACATCCCCTCCCCAAAGCATCTTAAGAAAACCTTGGTGGTCAACTGAGCTAGCCCAATTGGTTGCATACACCTAGCCACATTTTATCCTTGTGACTCACTTTTTACTCTATCTATTAATAGTAAAAATTAAAATAATACATCTTTCATCTCACAATAAGTGTTCATTTTTATTATGCACAAAGTTTTAAAAAATCCAACCAACTAAATCTTTTACCAATCAAAATATTATATCTCTAGCTAAAAACTCGTCTCGTTGGTTGAAATATACAGTGAACACTTATTTTGAGACATATCAAAAACAGTGGCGCAGCTATTAAGGGGCGGGAGGGGGCTCCCGACCCCCCGAAATTTTTTTTGCGATGTAGGGGGTATATAGTTTTCGTGTAGAAAAATTTCGGTATATTCGGTTTCGACCCCCCATTTTAATTGTGAAATTTCTTTTATACATTAAGCAATAAAAAATTTTAGATCCCGACCCCCCACTGAAATTTTTCTAGTTTCGCCACTGATCAAAAAGGGAGTTAATTGGCACACTCCTAATTCTTATTGGGACACTTCATTGTATAAATAGTTATATCTAATGTACAACTGTCTGTTGCACACAGTGAAGTGTCTCAATAAATTTTAATAGTGTGCTAAATCATTTCCCGATCCCAAACAGTAATAATGTGGACAGGGAGGTGGTACATTATGTATTTCTATATGAGGTGGACCCTTTGGCATGATGCCACTTGTCATGTATGTTTGGAGGCCATGTGCATGAAGGGCAAGAACGTCATTTTCATAAGTGCATTCCCTGTTATAGAAAATGAAATTCTAGCTCCTACGCTATAGAATAATGAATGATAATTAATCTGTGGGCACAAGTACCCAGTTTCTCAAATGGGCTAATTTTCAATCCCAAAAGGCTAAAACAAATAAACAACAACTATATATACGTGAAAAATAACTAAAGCAAAGCAAAGCAAAAAAAAAATGACTCTAGGATTAATAAACGCAAATCCAGTTGTACATGAAAGAAAAGAAAGAATCATTCGAACAACAACAACACATGATCATCATGAAGAACAAGTTGTTGATCCTCTTGACATCTATGATATCCTTTTATATTTTCAGCTAGCTATTTTTTTTTATATATTATATTTGCTAGTATTATAGTATTATGTTGTGAATTGTGATCTTTGACTAAAGGGTGTGATCAAATCATGTGAGAGATATAAGGGACCCTGAGCACCCTTATTCCTTGGAGCAGCTAAGTGTTCTTTCTGAAGACTCTATCACTGTTGATGACAAGCTTGGTCGAATCTTGTGAGTCACTTTTTTTTATATTTTATTAGCTCTTAAAAAGTAGAATGGATATTAGGCCGCGTACATCTGAGTCAAAAGACTCGCCATACCCGAATATAGAAAACCTCATTCGTTTAGCAGAATGTATTGCTAGTGTAAATATATGTTATGGTTTGGTAATGTCCAAATTATATGCAACTCTATTTCTATTTTAGGCAGCTTTGATAAACTCTATTACGGTACTATTTTGGATTTGGCTTATTGTGGATATGGTCCTCTATTTGTCCTAAATCTGCAACTTTTGTTCTTTTATTGTTTGGCAATCAATAGTTTTGTTTATGTGACTCTCTTATGTACCACACAAGCTCAATATACTGAAAGGTTCAAATCTAAATTAATGTCGACTAAATTCTACATGAAACTGTTTATCTGTTGCATTAAGATGTCATAAACACGATAGAAAAGCATAAATTTGATGGCGGTGTCATGGTAAAGAGATTTTTGTTTAAAGTGACAATATAAAAAGCCAAAAACTGTGTCGATACAAGAGGCTAAAATAAGAAAACTGCTAATCTGCTATTATAGGAAAACAATACGGACACACCATGGCTTCAGTTTATAACGTTAAGGATGTGATGGTAATGATATATAAGTTATCAACCCATGTATGCGGTGCAGTCTATTTTATGTATTTTGACGTTTCACTTGTTGTTAGGATCACTTTCACACCAACCATTCAGCACTGCAGTATGGCAAATGTAATTGGTCTATGCATACGAGTTAAACTCAAGGATTGTGTTCCTTCACATTATAAGGTTAGTTACTACAGAACCAAATTTACTTGTTCTTCCATTAACGATCGCTACAATTTCTGAATTCTGTCATATTGAGGAATTAAGGTGTATTTTAGGGGTTTGACTATTAGGCAACAACCTACATTAGCCACTCATATGTCAAATTCAACGTATATGTTTTGTCTATGCTGATTGGCTCCTTGTGATTTTTGGGATATCAGATTATTTGCTATTGTCAATCATTGTTATTCATTCATTTGATGCTGAATTACTACAGGTAGATATCAAAGTAGCTCCTGGATCCCATGCTGATGAAGAAGCAGGTAAAACACTATGCTGCCACTACAAAATACAAATCACATAGGCTAAAATGGATCTTATTTTACAAAACTGCGAGCTATAAGAGGTCGTTCGCGGTTGATGAAACAAAATTTATTAAATTACTAAATTGTTTAAATATCTATTTATAAAGATTCGGCTATCAAAGTTATTGGAGTTATTCATAAACACCACCTAGCTACATCTGGTTCATTTTCTTTTTACACTGCAGCCACTCAAGATTGGCATTTGTAGCAATTTGGCTAAAGCAATTTATTTGGTTTATTTGCAGTTAACAAACAGTTGAATGATAAGGAAAGAGTTGCGGCTGCAATGGAGAATCCTAACCTTCGACAACTTGTTGATGAGTGCCTTCACTCAAGGGAGCTCTAATGACTGGCCACACTGTTTGTACAGTTAGCTTTTTGTGGCCCATGTTTTCGGTAGTAATCTGTCTGCTTTTTGCATAACAAAAGGTCTCTTTTTGAAAAACCGAGTAATTTTGTATTTTGTGCTCATCGAAAATCTTAATGTTGAATGTTCTATTAAACATCAATGAAAAATGGGTGTATAATGGTTGATGTTAAGATCTCAAGTGACTCAGAATAACTTGATGCCATTTATAGGCTTGCCAATACCAAGTGGTCTATATCTGTAGAGGTTTCACTTTTTATCCATTATTTGAACTGAGTCGATTTGTATTTCATATTACGGGTCAAATTTAAGACCTTGCTAAGAATAAATGGGTTCAAATTGGTTTAGTACTTGAGTATTTGATCAAAACATACCACATCAAAAATTTTGCTTACACATGTAAAACATTAAGGTCTAATGATACACAACGATATGAAATTAGATGGCCAAAAGAGTCAACTCTTTCTAACATGATGCAAAATGCCAACTAATTTGAAATGAGATGACTTAAAAAGTCAACTCTTGTCGGAATCTATTTATTCAGAAAAAGTGAATGAACAAGACATTCCACTTTTTAATAGCCACAGAAAAACAAATGGATGATTTGTTGAACAGAAGCTTCAGGTTCGATGGAAAGAGATCATTCTCTTTCGACGCCAATAAGTTCACAAGATCCGACACATCTCGCCTCACATCAGAGATAGGTTCTTCCCAGTCTTGCAGATTCACCACCTACGAAAAGCTCTCTGATTCTATGCAATTTGATGAATATCCTAGCAGCAGTAATGCTGGCTGTAGGATGAGCAGGAACAAAAGTGCCTGGAAGTTTGTAACTAGAATCTTCTCCTTGAAGAAAGCTGGCGGGTTTTCAGCCACTGGACCGTGCTCATCAAGGAAACCAGAACCCAACCATCGATGGCCTGTTCAAGGATGGTAGTGGTTTTTCATAGAAGACTTATTGTTGCACCACTAATGATTCTGTACCTGTTAGTTTTGAGGCCATAACTTATTCTCATGTTGTTTATTGTTTCATTATCATTGCTTAGAAGATTGATTTTGTGTAGATCATAAATTTTCACTTTGTAAAGCTGCAGACGTGTAGTGCTTTTGTCAACTTATTCAAGCTCAAACCCGATTGGAGCTTTGCTCAATGGAGCATATAGGGGTTACCTCTCGTTTGCAGCTTGTTAGTGAGAGTAATTGTACTTTACATAATTACATTAACACATTACAAAAGAAACTGCATAGTATATTAAGATGGTGGAAGAGAACAACAGATATCCTCTTAACGGTGAAATAATATAACATAATTATCAAAGATGGTTGAAAGTACCTTGTTCTTGAGTGTCCTTTGCGGTCAGGATTTCCCAGTCATCAAGGATGGCTGGATGCTAGTGCATGATGGCTGAGTTCACAACTCTTTATGATACCTGTTACACAAATATCCGCTAGTTTCTGTAAAATCTGTTGGCAAAAATTGACAGGTGAACTGGCTATTATGAGACACCAATATCTTTTTCTTTCTTTCAAAAAGACGATGTACATGCTAAATCGTGATTCTTATCAAGTAAATCTTAATAAGCAGATAAGCCATCTAATACAGTTAAGCCACCAGAGGCCATTGCTACAGAAAAAAAAATCAGCTTTTAAACTTGAGACCACCAACATGTTGAGTCTACCTAGATCAACCTCTTAAAAAGGTACTAACCAGCTACCTTCCTAAGTGCTCTTGCCAAATTCTGAGCTCACAGATCTTCTCATTAACTATCAGTTACCCGTTTTTAACAAACAAGACAAGTTTTAAGGTGCTGGCGGCGGCACCAATCTACTTTAAATTGTTAAGAAAACAATGGCATTTCTTAATGACGATAAATTTAAAACACCAACAGTTATTGTGATCATCGGTCCAGTAGTAATGTTGTATATAAGAAAAAAAGTTCTCTCAAAATTCTCGTCCATTGTTATTGATCTTAGTGTCATCACTTATATTTTGTGTAATTGTGATTTACTTAATATCAAAGACTTAGTCAGGTTTAGCTTATAGTCGAATCAGAAGGGTGCGTAGTGCACACTCGTTCTAGCTAGCTATGTCAGGTAGGCTAGCTAGAACAAGTGTGCACTCCGCACAGTTCATGTGCACTCCACAACCTTGACATGGTTTGTGCCAAATGTTTAAAAAATCAGGTTGACTTTCAGTTTGACTTTGACTACTCCATGTCAAGGTTCACGTGCATAGTTTTTCATAAGTGCCAAACAAACCATCTATACAAAATCCTAGTCAGTCCAAAAGTATGAAAGCCTGATATCCCAGTTCAAGAAGACATTAGTTAGATCTATAAACAATATCATCATGTGATCAGAACTGAAAAATATACATACACCAAAAGTTATATAGTAGGTTCATTAACCAACCTTCATTAAATAAAATTTGGGTCGGGTTAGGTACTTGAGTTGGGTTATAGATCAAGATGTCAACCTTAAAGATAGAAAGCCAACAGAATAAAAACCAATAACACTTTCTTCTGCCCATTCTCGAGTTCAGTTATCAAATGGTCAATTACATGGGAACCTACTTACATAATACAGTACCATTTAGAAGGTCAATATTCTTTTGGGTTCTATTTCTAGACCCAAAATTCAAATATCACCACAAAACCAGTCACCATTCAAACCTGCCCAAAAATTTCCAAGAGAAGCGGACCAGATCCCATGTAAGGAGAAACAAAAAGGCAAAACAGGAAAGTGTTGGTTTTTTTAGATTTAGTTGTTGACAGTTGAGAGCATCCCGCCGGTGGCAGTGGGTATGACCACTTCCCAGCCAGGACCTTTAAGGGGAAGTGTACTCGCCAAGAAGTCTGGCTTCCCATCTGCCTTTGCAGGTCCAGCAGCAATCAGATCGCTTCGATCCAACACCCTCTCGAGATCCTCGTCACTGATATCCGTTTGTATCATTTTGTCTTCGGCAGTTTCATCGCCTTGTAAAAGAGCCAGCATATCCTCTTCCTAAAAATATCAAATTTCCAAACAAATAAGCAAAACAGGCAGAAATCCTTTTAACAAATTTATGTGGTGAACATGATTAGAAAAAGATTATTGGAAAATTATGTAACCTTTTCTAATAATTGAAATTAGAAAGTTTTGATGCATTATTATACGCTTCAGATGCCTTTTAACCCGTTTGACCAGTTCCTTTTGTTGTTAGAAATATCCACTTGACCCATTATAAATCAAACATAACCAAAATTCACCCATTTGAATGTAAATGGTCAACATACATACTTGACAAACTGATGCTAATAGAAAATATATAAATACCTCCAAGACTTCCAGGTCTTTTTTTGGTCTTTCCTGTTGAAATTGACCTTTGCCAATCACCACATGCTCTAGCCTCAGCTTACTGAAAGCTCGTTTCAGAATTCGGCCCTATAAAATTTTGTTCAATACCAAATGTTAACCTTGCAAAAACAAATATAGAAGGCAGATAAAATGTATGGAATACCTCAACAGATTGTGCAGTTGCAAGCCTGTACACATGAACTGGTTTTGTCTGCCCGATTCTGTGACATCTATCCATTGCTTGTAAATCCATTTGAGGGTTCTGTAGTCCAAATGCATTTAAGTTGTTAAAACCAATAAGATTATCAAATGACAGCAATTAAGTTAAAATTAAAAAGATATTATTTACCCAGTCACTGTCGTATAAAATGCAGGTATCGGCTGCAGTGAGATTGATTCCCAGCCCACCAGCTCTTGTGCTCAGTAGGAATATTTTATACTTACTATTTGGATCATTGAAATCCTGAATCTGTTGTCATTGTAAGGTTGCAGAATGTTAGCATTCAGATCTTCATTTGTAAAAGCCTGTTTTTGTTACAGAATAAATATACTATAAGAATATACTTGTTGTCTTCTAGTCTCCAATTTCACACTCCCATCAATTCTGCATACTTCAAAACCTGTCTCACTGAAGTAGTAATGCATTATATCCAGAATCTTAGTCCATTGGGAGAAAATTAGTACCTGTTTGCCAAAATCAAGCAAGAGTATAATGATTAAAAGTTTAAAACATAAAAAATGTCAGTGTATAATATATGAATTTGATAATTGGCATACTTTGTGATTGCGAGCATCCAGCTTTTTCAGCAATCTTTCCAATAACTGAAATTTTCCACACTGTCCAACCATCTCTTCTACTGGTGGATAAAAACCTGTCCAAAAAAGCAAGCAAATATATTGCTTTATAATTCCTCAAATATAAGTAGTATGAATAGAAAATGATACATACAAGAACCCTCAAAAGCTGCCTCTAACAAATCAGGATGGTTGCAATTTTTCCGCAGCTGAAGTACTAAGTTATTAAGCTGCACTGTCACACCATGCCCTGCATATTTCCACAGAAACAAATTAAGCACTAAATAACAGGAAGCTGAATTTCATCTTTGTTTCTCAGTTCCCACACAGACACACAATCCAGTTTTATGAATATATTTGAATCAAAATATAGATTCTTACAGTTTCGAAATGTGTAATAGAGAATACAACTTGATAAAGTAGAATGTCTCAAATCACAAACTATGTAACAATGACTTACCAGTGTTTACTTTCTCTTTGAGATATGTTTCCAAAGACCTGTTGACTAAATGATCCTGAAAGTTTCTTTGATGCTCGGTGAGAGTAGCATACAAAATAATTTCTTTCTTGCGAGGAAGCATATGCTCAACATCTTCTTTCATTCTTCTGAGCAGAAAAGGACGCAATATAGCGTGCAACTTTGCTACAACCTGTAATCGTATCTCCCAACTGTTAGTTTAGAAGTAAAAAAGAAAGGAAGAACCAAGGGTGGAGGATGCAGTATTTAGGTATGTATGTACTGTGGTAAGTTATAGGAATGATTTGTCATTCTTATATTTGGGTCTGTAAGTGTCCTAAGGGAATGAGATGAGGGAAGTCACCCTCATCCTTTGTACTTCAATGTTTTTGGTGTAATGCATTTTACCAGGGTGAAAAATCCC
>LBNU01031818.1:24897-47649 GCA_014162995.1 Artemisia annua
AAAAACACGAAGAAAAAGATAGACTAAAGAAATCTTAGAAAAAGAAAATAAAAATCTCACTAGAAAGGATTCTAATGACTAGACCTAATAAAATAAAAATTCTACCTAAACAATAACTATTCCCCGGCAGCGGCGCCAAAAACTTGATGCGTGGTTTTGTAACCTTACAACAGGTTTTACCTCTCGAGGGATCTCAAGAGGCTTACAACCCCACCAGGCAGTGTACCTGACCAATGTAGTATAGGATAGTGGTAAGTACGGGGGATTGATCGTTCTCTCACAGGGAATAGTGTTCGTTAGGATAGAAAAACTACTCTAAAAGGTCTAAGGGTGGAAGGAAGATTCTTTTTGTATTTTTATATTTTATGGAAAGCAAGTAAAATCTCGGTTTTGGAAGAAGGGCGGAATTAGTTGCTAATCAACTAACCCAAGTTTACTACCTATGCAAATTAAAATAAAATAAATATCTAAACTATTGTGGTTGTGAAAACAATATGGAGAAAGTTGTGTTTACTTAGATTTCATTACTCCCTAACTATCTTTTACCGGTTAATTGATATGTATGTTACTTGTGTGGATGAAGGGTGTATTCCTAATAACTCATGGAGTGGCATACATATCTCTCCAATTCTATGAGCTCTTATCTCGCCCTATGCCATGCACGACACAACCATAGGGGTTGTAAACAGTGGCTCATGCGTAAATACTACCTTAATAGCCTAGTATGCCCTTGGCTACATGTTTCCCAAGACGTTCAAGACGCTTACCATAAAGGAGTTGGCCAGTTTCTTGACGCGCTAACATTGATGGAACAATCATCCCAACAAACAAACAACACACCACCAATCAACCAATAAGTTAATAGTTAGGTTCATTAGGAGCTAAGCAAACGACTGAGAGCAATTTAGCTACCATCATGTTAATTAAAAGACAAGCAAGATAGATAATCAACCAACACATAGACATATTGATTGAATTAAAGTGAAGACTTATCTTTAATTAAGCATGAGGGTTCCAAGGGTTGGAAACCCTAAAAAGTACAGAAAATTCGACTTTAGGGTTTGCCCTAAAAGTTCTCCACAAAGTTCCACACAAATGAATGAAAATTAGAAAACTATATATAGATTTTACACTCTGACGGCGTCCGGTTATAAGGGCTGACGCCGTCAGCTCGCCGCCAATAAGTTTCTCGGATGGCCTAGATCCACTTCTGACGCCGTCACCTTATAAACTCTTCTGGGCCGTCACTCTTTAACTTTACTCCTGACGGCCTACTTTTCCTAACACCTGACGGCGTCAGGTGTTAAATCCTCTGGCCCGTCATTTGAAAATTGATTTCCACTCTTTTGTCAAGGCTTTCTGACGGCGTCACCTTGTGACTTCTGACGCCGTCAGGTAGTAAATCACCATCTTTTGAGACTTTGTCATTTTCTTCACTTTTATGCTCCAAAAACGTCCGAATATGCATGTTTTCCAGAATTCCTCTCAAAAGTACCTAAAATGACAAAAGGAACTATTTAGGGCAATATTTGATCACATTTATACGAATTAGGGCTTAAATGACCCCCTAAAAGCGTAACACTTTTCGTCTCATCACTTACTCTTAATTCCTGACTGCAACGTCATGCTCATAGCTCGGACACATTTAAGCTTAATCCTCTCCTTCCTACTCAACGCATCAGCCACCACATTCGCCTTTCCAAGATGATAGCGAATTTCGCAATCATAATCACTAAACAATTCAATCCATCTTCTTTGGCGCATATTCAGCTCCTTCTGAGTGAAAATATGCTGAAGACTCTTATGATCAGTGTAACCAATACTCTTCGTGCCATACAAATAATGTCTCCAATTCTTGAGAGTGAATACAACCGCACCAAGCTCTAGATCATGAGTGGTATAATTCTCCTCATGGATCTTGAGTTGTCGGAAAGCATAAGCTATCACTTTCCCTCTCTGCATTAGTACACACCCAAAACCTTGATTCGACGCATCACAATACACACAAAATCATCTGGCCCATCCGGTAACGTTAGAACAGATGTATTACACAAACTATCCTTTAGCGACTGAAAAGCCATCTCCCGTTCTTCTTCCCAAACATACTTCTTGTTCTTCTAAGTCAACAAAGTGAGGGGTTTAGCATTCTTCGAAAAGTTCGCTATAAATCTTCTGCAGCACCCAGCCAATCCTAAGAAAGAGCATTTCTTAGACGGCGTCATAGGAGCCTTCCAATTCTTGACCGCTTCAATCTTACTAAGATCCACACGTACACATTCGCTATTCACCACACGTCCAAGAAAACGCACCTCTTGTAACCAAAACTCACATTCCGAGAACTTGGCGTACAACTTCTCATTCTTCAACAAACCAAGTATCAACTTCAAATGTTCTCCGTGCTCTTCCTTCGTCTTAGAATAGATCAAGATATCGACGATGAACACAAACACAAACTTATCCAATTAGGGCTTACACACGCGAATCATCAAATCCATGAATACCGATTCTTAACCGTTAACTCGTTCAACTCCCGATAGTCAATATACATCCTGTACGAACCACCCTTCTTCTTAACAAACAACACAGATGCTCCCTACAGGGAATGACTAGGTAGAATAAACCCCCCTTGTACTCGTAGTACATCGCCATTCTCTAAAGGGATACGAACCACCTTTTCATGGCATATTACTTCAGCCTTATGCCTAGCCAACCAATTCATCCCTATCACCACATCAAAACTTCCATGTCCAAAAAGATATCAAATCAACCATAAAAGAGATACCCTCTAACACTATAGTACAACCACGAATAACTTTATCAACCTCTACTCCTCTACCGCAAGCTATTTCAATCACAATAATCATCAAGCGAACTCATACCAGTGAACACTCACGCAAATACATTGCAAACCAAGCGAAGAACGTAAAGAGTCATTCGTACAACGGTCAAATTAAGATCATAGAAAAACATCGATACTATCAGATCACACAACATGTCGCAAAATCCAAATTGGTGTGTAAATGAGAGATTAACATCCATACCAACTTATGACGGACCAATAGTACTCAAAGAATAGTATAACATNGATACCCTCTAACACTATAGTACAACCACGAATAACTTTATCAACCTCTACTCCTCTACCGCAAGCTATTTCAATCACAATAATCATCAAGCGAACTCATACCAGTGAACACTCACGCAAATACATTGCAAACCAAGCGAAGAACGTAAAGAGTCATTCGTACAACGGTCAAATTAAGATCATAGAAAAACATCGATACTATCAGATCGCACAACATGTCGCAAAATCCAAATTGGTGTGTAAATGAGAGATTAACATCCATACCAACTTATGACGGACCAATAGTACTCAAAGAATAGTATAACATTCATTCGAGGAATGAATGCATGGAATAACCAAAGAAACATACCAATTCCCAATGAAAACAAATCCGAATAACTAATATCAACCACGACACCGAATAGGAAGAATATGGCATCTGTACCAACATGGTACGAATAGGGATGCCATCTAGAGAATTAGATATACAAACGAATCAACTTAACGTCACCACATTAGTACCAACCGATAATTGAGGTATCAGGATATTATATGTAGGATGGAATCTTACCACCTACACCTCAACATATAACCACTGCCCAAACGGTTAAGAGAACACTTCGCTAACCATACAGCCATCATCAACATGATATCACATAACATCTACCATAACATATAACGACAAACATCAATCAATGTAATCATGGTCACAAGTCCACATGTGTGATACCCTTATAATTATGTTCGCGACCATAGTTATAAAGCCTATTTCACACGCATACTTACTTCCAAAACCACACATCTTGATGATAACGCACATATCACATAGCACCTAATAAACATCATAATCCATGCTATCATACTTGCAAGTCCACTTGTGTTGTGACGCATGTATAATTATGTTGGCCACCATAATTGTCTATACCCCCTTTCACAAGTGTACTCCCTCCTATGACAACACTTCATGCAAACAATCATCTCTCTCTTGGAACAATTCCAACAATCAAGTAAACACTATAATCAAAATCACTCAATTAAGATCGATACAAAACTCAAGAGTAATCGTGCTCCAACATGGCTCTAGACGGAAAAAGACAATATAAGAATTTCAAATCATGACACAAAACATAAGACGTCGCACAACGGCTCAAACTCCATTCTCGCACTTGCCTCCCCACTCAGAACGGTTAAACTTACTACTCGCTGCGGACTCTAGATTCGAATCCACACCATTCCATCCTAACTCCCCTTCATCTTTACTCAACCACCCATTCCTGTTTCCTACATGTTGAGGTAGTCGACAACATGCAAAACCTTCTCTATTTCTTTCTTCCAATACCTTAAGATTCATAAGTGCATACAAATCACGAGATTTAGACNTGACACAAAACATAAGACGTCGCACAACGGCTCAAACTCCATTCTCGCACTTGCCTCCCCACTCAGATCGGTTAAACTTACTACTCGCTGCGGACTCTAGATTCGAATCCACACCATTCCATCCTAACTCCCCTTCATCTTTACTCAACCACCCATTCCTGTTTCCTACATGTTAAGGTAGTCGACAACATGCAAAACCTTCTCTATTTCTTTCTTCCAATACCTTAAGATTCATAAGTGCATACAAATCACGAGATTTAGACTAAACCATCTTTCCCTCATATGAGAAGTGAGAACACTTCCCAAGGTACTCGGTAACGGCTCCATCTCCTGAGGTCACCGCGGTTATAAACCTTTCCACTTCTTCTCCACCAACGTTTTCCATAAACATCCTCTCCTTACCCGAACATGGATACATGCTAGCGGGAACTCGGATTCTGAGGTTAATCCGCTTCATCCTACCACTCCTTTTGCAACTAGTAGCAAAACGATAGCCCAACAAAACTTCTTACGCGCGGAAGATGACATACTAGAAATTGGCATATACAATACTACATATAGGGGATAGAATAGACGTCCAAAAATCGACATAAAATAAATCATAAACTTAGAGAAAATAATCATATAAATTACCATACTTATACATAAGCCCTAAATGCAACTACATGAAGGACTCCTAGGTTATAGTCTAGGTTAAACCACCTAATTCTCTATAACCAAGGCTCTGATACCAATTTGTCACACCTCGCTAAGGCGGAAACGCGAGTGTGTAACTTCATGGATATCATCACAACACCTGGTGTCTAAATAGAGAAATACTACATGCACATAAAATAGAACAAAGTACAAACACAAAGTGTTGTAACAATACCCCAAAATAAAATAACCAAACCATAATCCAAAGGTATTTTCAACCAAGGCAAATGAATACAAATCCAACACGCAGATAATTCATTCTCAAATGCAACTAAAGTCTCTTCTAGTCGCTTCCTTCTATCTTATCCTTAGAATGCTCATCTGAAAATGATGCTTAAAACGTCAACATATGTTGGTGAGATTCATAAGTTTAAAACACACATACACTCTCAAGGCAACCAGTTCACTGTGATCATAAAATATAGCTGGACATACAATTACAGTTATCATATAAGCTAACAAATATTCACACAAGATAAGGGCAACCAATACACATAAGGCAACCATTAGGACGGTACGTGTCCTCCGATCCAACGTATATATATCTATAGACATCAATTAGGTCGCTCATGCGAGCAATAGGACAAAACATCCTCCCAATTAAGTCTCTGATATGCATGCCTGATAATTCCTGATAATACTCAATAATCACAACATATAACCATCGCATCATAATAATCATCACGTATAGCATACATACGATAACATTATAAGTCCAAGCTTTTAAACACACATAATCACAGTAACTCAAAATATTTAAGAAAAGCATCATTCCCATCCCAAGTTTAAAACAAAGTAAAAAGTATGGGACTATGAACTCACCTCAACTTTTCAGCTTCCAACAAATACAAATCACAAATCTATACAACACAAATAAGTTCACGTTACACATGGTCAAGCTAAAAGCTATAACCCATGCAATACTCATATGATGGATTTTTAAGGTTCATATGATCCACCATGGATCTCCTAGACTCCATACTAAACACCAACAACCATTAATGCTCACTAAATCCCTTGCACTTATAATTTCAGAAAACGTAGAATTTTAGGGTACATTCACCCACATAAAATAATAACCATACAAGCTTAAAAACTCACCCCAAAAATTCCCCATGGTCTCTCATAAGCATACAAGCTAATACCAGAAGCCCATGGTCTAATAACACACACAAGTACCCATAAGAAAATCAAACTTGTTAACTATCCAGATTCGGATCTGAACGCATACCAAAAAGTTTTGATTTTATAAAAATACTTCTACAACTTTTTATCGCGAATCCTTTTTGTGGGAATCTATCATAACCTAAAACTTAACTTTCCCAGAAGGGATAACCTTAATAACACTTTTTCACCCACAAATCACCATCAAACTTTTACCCAAATTCTGTCCCGGTTTACCAGCTTTGACACCTTATCTCGTAAAAATCAAAAGACTAACTTCCCGACCTCGAAATCAGTCGTGGTTGGACTTTTTGGAAAGCTCTTTCTCTGAACTACAATTTAGAGTTAAAATTCGTGATCTAACTCATTACCATCTAACTAACCTCGTATCTTTACAGCCCTAACATTCTGTCCAAACCCTAACTTGCAAACTAACGCGTTTTACGCTCAATTCTCTTAACCAGTCATCATACTATTATCAATTAATGATTCTAACATGTTTTACATCATAAATTTACAGAAGTTTATAAACCCTAACTCCATCATAATTTATATTACACGAATTATATCAATAACTAATTAATTGAATGAAAACTAGTATCAAATGTATACCTTATACTTGATTTTTGGCTTCAAAAGCAAAACCCGAATTTTTCTCTTCTCCTCCTCTTGTGGTCGATCAAATTTTGCAGGAAAAAGGGATTTGGGAGCTTTGGTTTTGTATTTATATTAATTATGGATAACCCTTAAGGTTTAGAATTGTAATTGGACTACAATTGTGTTTCCTTTTACCCCTTTTTACCCTATTCGGCCACCCACTATTATTATTATTATTATTATTATTATTATTATTATTATTATTATTATTATTATTATTATTATTATTATTATTATATATATATATATATATATATATATATATATATATATATATATATATATATATATATATATATATATATATTATCTTTTTTATTAAATTTATTTATTACACTCAAAACCTCATACTTCTCATATTTTATGTATTCCCATACCGAAACCTAACGTCTTTCGCGATAAACCTTAAATTTACGACAAACCGGAAAATAATTATTTT
This sequence comes from Artemisia annua, assembly GCA_014162995.1. Taxonomy (NCBI): domain Eukaryota; kingdom Viridiplantae; phylum Streptophyta; class Magnoliopsida; order Asterales; family Asteraceae; genus Artemisia; species Artemisia annua. The sequence continues at coordinate 32,298 of LBNU01031818.1, forward strand.
CAAAACAAAGTTTCCAAAAATAGAATTTCACACTCTTTTTAAATATAACTCATGAAAACAACCTTCTCATAGCTTACTAACGCTCAAATACTTGAACGGAAACTTGTTACGCAAAACCACAAAACACCAAAACTACACAAGTCACTTCTACACCACAAAGGCGATCAAAATGAACTTACCCAAAATCAATACTCCTCAAAACATAACAACAACCTTACACGCAAAGGGATTTAGTGCCTCCTTCATACTTATCATACTTATATTATACTTATCTCACACATATACCCCACATAAACACTTAATTCACACCAAACAAAGTTAAATGATTAGAGACTATTAGTCAAACTAATCTGCTAAAATCACGGTTGTCACATCACGGATACCCTCCGCAATTCAAAACCCTATAGGCGCACACTATAGGCAAACATCATAATCTCACGGACACCCTCCGCAATTCAAAATTAACATAGTCTACCGGCATAGCAAGTTTTTAATTTCAAACATCACAATTCGTCCACTTAAAACAATTTGCACGTTTTCTCACCCCAAGTTTAGAAAAACAATATTCAAGAGTAAGTGTGGGGCTATGACTCACCTCAGGTCCAGCAAACAGCACAAAAAATCAACATCAACAGAAGCACATAAAGTATCAACTATCTGGCAACGGCGACTACTGACTCGGCACTACCTAATAATATCAACTCGCTTTAGAACAAATCTCAAGTAAAATACTTGTTATTATTTATTTTCTTGCATGAAACTTTTATATTATTTTTGTTTTCCTCATTTCTTATGTATATATATACATACATATATATGTGAACATTTTCGAGTTATCTTAAATTTAATTTGAGTTACCATTCGTTTCGAGTCACAAGTCCGAGTCATCACTTCTCGACTTATTATATTATCTTAAATGCCAATAGTCTAAATAAATCCAATGTCCATGTTCCGGCATTGTCGGAGCCAACTAAGACTAGAAAGTCAAAGTGACACCGACGCGGCACAAAGTTCACAAGTATAACTTCTTCAATAAAAAGCAATTTGGCCGAAACTAATTCTACGACACCACTTAACTTCAACAAACTATTCCACTTCACCACAAATCCACAACGACTAATAAGAGCAACAATTCCAACAACCTCAACGATAGCACTTCTCGGCCGAGACCCTAGTGGTCTCAGCTTGGTTCTACGGCAGCCCACAACAACAACCATATCACAACACTACAACAAGAGCAACAAAATATATGCACCTTACCACAATTTAAATCCATTAATACTAACTCTAATCTCTCGGCATCAGGATTTCAACAACAACACATCAACAGTAACCCAATCTATGAACCCCAAAACCTAACTCAAATCAAAACCATGTCCCAAAATCCAAATTCCTAGCTCACGGCTCAAACCAAATGACTCCAAGATATAACCAATTTCAAAACACGAATAAAGATTTGAACAACAACATCAAAATATCAAGGGTGAATCAACAAAATAGTCAAAACCTCAAACAAATAAGCTTGAGCCGTGAGCTTATGCTCACGGTTCCCTGTCGACACACACGAACACAACACAAACCCGGATACCATTTAGTTTCTCGTTTTTATTTAATCAAAAACATTAAAACCCATTTATATAAACCTGAAATAGAGTCAACAACCCACGCGTGAAAACGCGTTTCTCACCTTTTTGGGCTACAAACTTTACGGATCTTTATAAAGAAACAAAGATGGTGGCGGTTTGATTCTCGAATGGTACGAACTTGTAGTGTTTAGAGTGGGTTGGAGGCGCGTGTAGCATATCACAAGAAAGAGTGACTCACGAGGAGTCAAATGATGGTGGTTGTGTAGCCGGATGATCGGCAGTGATAGTGGTGTTGTGGTGGCAGCCGGCGGCTGCTAGAGAGAGGGGAAAGAGATGAGTGAGATAGAGGATGAAGATGATATGAATTGGGTAGGGTTAGGGTTTGGATTATATATCTAGAAATTGCTAAATGGTCCCTTTGTTTTATGTCTTTTCAAAAAGGGTGTCAAAACGAGGACTCGCGGTGAAATTTTAATAAACTTTCCCGATATTACTTACTTTTATTCACGAAAAATACTAAACGTTGCCAACATTAATTTTACGCGTCACCAATCCCATTAAATACGTTTTTCCATTAAATTTGATAGTAAACACGTTTATAAAATAAACACGTATATAAAATAAAACGTAACCATTTCTCATTAAATCCCGACTCTTACTTCCCGAGCCCATATTTGTCATCAAAAATCCTCAACACGCGTTTATATGTACGCCATCATTTTTAAATAGGTTTTTCCATAAAACGTGACTATAAATACGCCTCTATTTATTTCTCGTAACAAAACTTTATATATATCGTATTATTAGGTTTCCTAGTGCCAGAGTCGAAGTAGTGCCTAACCTAATGCCATAGAAATGGTCTAACAACATACTATTCCACACAAATAATCAACGATACGCATCACATTCCACATAATCAATCACCAATTCCCATAATCTCTCAAAACTGTTTCAATAAAATTAACGATTCATTTTAAATTATATTCCGACATTTAAATCCGGTTCTCAAATTTACCAGTTGTCACAAATAGTGTGTAAACGAATGAAATATTATGTTCACGTATAAAAGTTAACAAATTATGAAAGCATTTCTGCATAGAGTACTAATATGAGTTTAAGTAAAGCCTTACAACAAAATTACAGCATTTTTTTGTATCCCGAAACGATGATCAGCACAATAGAATCTCAAATAAGATGTATATTGCAGGATCATAGATTTAAATTGAATATTCAGAATGTTATGGAAACTGTGATCAAAGTACAGTACCTCAGTAGGTGGCACGTGCCCAGAGAAGTTAAGGATCATGATTTGTAAATAGTAAAAACATATTCAACAAAAAAGGAAGTGAAATATGATGTACTCAAAGGCTCCACGGGTTTTCAAAACTGCACACTATCTTCACGTAATAAAGTGAAATGACATGCCACATTATTTTCCAACGGTAACCTGCATAAGCCAGTCGATAAGAATGATAGAAGATAGCTAAAGCGGAATGGGTTCGACTGGTCATAAATTGCCATAACTTTATTTTTAACACATGCCAATATTAGAACCTCCTAAATTGTTTTTATTCAGACAATGAGACTTTTATTGAGATAATTATTAGTTTTGTAATAATGTATTTCCTTAATGATTAACAACAAAAATGTGCAATAAGTGTTTTGGTTCAACCTGGTCCAACCCGTTTCTACCAAAACCTTTTGACCGGCTACGCAACTCGCTTATCTTTGCATCTCTAGCATCATTAGGAAATATTGGACCATGCGTGAATGAATTCCACAAATGTGTGGTTTGCTAGTTTGATAAAAATATCATTATATTTATTCACTTGTTTTTGCTTTCATGATATCTGTTTATCTATATCAAAAGGTTGCAACATGTAAACGCAATTATCCATGTTTATGTATATTGATCAAAAGTATTTGTGGTATGTTTGCTTTTTCTTCCATCAACCTAAATCTTAACATAAATTACACTAATGTAACAAATTAATGTTAGGAAAGTTTTAAAAGTTTAGTGTTGACTTCACAATAAAACAAAGGGCGTCTATAACATACCTTTACAAAACCCACACTGATGAACTCAAATAAGTACATTTTATCATCATCATTTATCATATTTATTTGACTTGTTTCATTATATTATTTATGAGAATCGGTGCTTTAATGTTTACTTTAGTGATTCTCAGTTAAAAACAAGTAAAAGGTGAAACTTGGCGATTTTGGACTAATTATGGAGCAAAACGAGCAAGATGTCAAAAGTCTACTGAAATCCAGAAGATGCGCCGTATCTCACTCAACAGATACGCCGCAATATTATACTTTGATGAATTCGAAGACCATTGCCTGACTTTGAAGAATGCGCCGCATGTAATTCTATCATGCGTCGCATATGAAACTTTGGTCAAAGAAGAAGATCAAGCTCATTCTACTCAAGATACGCCGCATTATACATTTGACATACGGTGTATCACTATCAAGACTTCACCAGAAACAATCCAAGACAACTGAACGACATGCGCCGCATACAAGAATTAAGTTACGCCGCATCTGAAGGCGGTGTACGAATATTCCAGAATATAATAATCTTGGACCCCACGCAAAGTTAAGTCGATGCGCCGCATCTACTTACTCAATGCGCCGCATCGAACTCTCAGACAGAAACTATAAATACCCCATGACCTAGACGAATTTAGTGTGCCACAAACCCCTAAGGAGCTGAATTCAGACGAACAAGCAACACAAGACACGCCCCAAACGAAGATACTAGAGCTCTAAGAAGGTCTTGCATGTATTCAATTCATTAAGTAGTTTTGTTTTATTGTAATAGTAAGCTTTAATTCATTAGGATTGATGGCCGGTAGTATGTGAGTGCGCAAAATCATATGCCCGCCTTAAATTTGCTTTCCCATCAATTAAAGTTTATATGTTTGATGTCTTTGGTGAATTTATATTAGTGCTTTGATAACCTCTGTGTCTAGCTGAGCACTGCATGGGCTACCATACCCCTTCCTCGCCTATTTTATCTGACGTCTTTGGATAAGTAGGATAGTCATAAGTAATCATTAAGGGTTTACTCGCTGATATAATGAAACCAACGAGAAAGGTTTAATTAAATACACTTCATATAAAACTAGCAATAAAACAAGTGACAAGCTACTTAATTATCAGGACAGGTCTTCTTATAGTCTCTTTTATCTATTTGTGTACGTGTATGCTATTCGCTGATTTGTGCTCATTAGTTTAGTTTACTGTTTAATTAATAACCCAACTGTGCCAGTCTCTCAGGCTGAACCCCCCTTGCGTTAGATTAGGCTGTGAAACTAACTTAGGATATTAAAATACTGATTAGGATAACTAGATAATACGTTCCACTCTTAGTGATCGACACTCTACTTACCATTATATACAAACTGACCGGGTACACTGCTCGTTAAGTGTGTGTGTGTTATTGATAAGTCGGCTAAATATAAATTTAAAACTTCAGTAGGCATTAATACTGCTAAACTGCAACGACACATCACGCGCATCAAGTTTTTGGTGCCGCTGCCGGGGAGTGAATTGTTATTATCTGTTAAATTGATTAGTATTTTTTAATTAGGTTTTTCTTTTTATTAGGTTTTTAGACACTAACCACTAACTTGTTGTAAATTAGATAGATTGCATTCATTGTATAATTTGCATATTTACTGTTTTTGTGTGCTTTTATTTTCTGTAATTTTCTTTTTATTTTTATTTTTTATTTTATTTTTCTTTCTTTGTACTAACTGCTGGTGTTGTATTGTGCTGATACAAACGATACGGCGCATCTGTTTCTCAGATGCGGCGTATTGCGTTTTAATTTTATAAAATACAACGCGTTTAATAACTCGAGTACGACGCATCTTTCCCCGAGATATGGCGTATTCTGTTTTTAATAAGAATTTTTTCGAAACCCTAACGCCATGCGACGCATCTGTTTTAACAGATACGGCGTATTTAATATTTAAATTAAAAACAGTTTTTCGAATTATTAAACAAAAGCGACGCATCGATTTTCATCGATACGACGTATTTACTAAATCAAAAATCTTGTATTTTGAAACGTAATGAAAATACGGCGCATTAGCTTCTGCTAATACGGCGCATTTAATTTTTATAAATATAACTGATTTTTGATAACTAATCAGATACGGCGCATTCTAATTCAAAAGCGGCGTATCGATTTTTCTAAATAAAAGTCTGATTTAATTTTAACGTAATAAGATACGGCGTATCCTCTTTCAGGATACGTCGCATCGACTGCAGATATCAGCAACTTTTGTTTTTCGTATTCTGTTTTCGTTGTTAATTTTCCGATATTCTATTTTCTTGAACATACCCTACTGATGCTTTTGTGATGATTTCAGGAATGCATGACCAGAAGATCAACTAAGAACTTAATTACACCTTTTAAAGATCCTGAACGAGCTTTACATTCACTAAGGAGGCTTTTCAGCACAAAAGGCTTTGATACTTCAAGTTCGTTCGAGCTTGATTATTTTTCTAAACAAGAGGAGAAAGCAGAAACAGAAACAATGACGGAAAACACTACCATGGAGGAATACATGAACAAAACCCGTGCAGACTACAATTCAGGAGTTGCTAGACCAAAGTTTGACGACAAGTCAAAGTTTGAATTGAAGGGTTAGTTTCTCAAGGAGCTGAGAGAAAATGCTTTCAGTGGGACAGAAAATGAAGATGCTAATGAACATGTAGATAAAGTCCTCGTGATTGCGGATTTGTTTACAACAGAAGGAGTTTCTGTTGACCAACTTATGCTTCGAATCTTCCCAATTTGGCTTAAAGGAGCTGCTAATAAGTGGCTAAAGAATGAACCAGCCAGTTCAATCACAACATGGGAAGATCTGAAGAGCAAATTCCTGAAAAGATATTGTCCAACTGCTAAAACTACTAAAAAGATGGAGGCCATCAACAATTTCAAGCAAAAGCCCGATGAAACTCTCTATCAGGCTTGGGAGAGATTTAAAGATTTATTGGCGAGATGCCCTCAACACTATCTAACCATAATGCAGGAGATAATATTATTTTATCAAGGATTGGACGTGCCTACTAGACAAATCTTGGATGCTAAGGGAGCTGTACCACAAATGAGTGCAGCCAATGCTAGAAAAGCTATCCAAGAAGCTGCTGATCATTCTCAAAAATGGCACGATGGGACCTCTACTAGATCTAAGAGCAGCACTAATTTTGACGGATTTGCTGCAATTCAAGCTCAATTGGACAAAATAAGTATAGAGATGAAGAAAAGAGATGAGAAAGTGTATGCTGCCCAAGTTGGATGTGAAAAATGCGAAGGACCTCACTACACTAAGGATTGCCCTACAAAGAATGAAAGTGAGACTTTTGAAGAAGCATACTACACACAATTTGGACAACCATTCCAACCTTCGGGAAAGTTTAGGGAAGCTGCTCCGGGGTACTATCAAAAGTACAATGGAAATCCCACATATCAAGAGAGAAGGCAGACTTTAGATGACACTCTAAAGCAAATTATGGCCGATGCTGCTAAAAGACATGAAGAGAACACTGCTATGATCAAAGAAATCCGAGCCTCAACGGATACTGTGACAAGAAACCAAGGAGCTTCGATCAAAGCATTGGAACAACAAATAGGTCAAATGGGTAAGGTTCTTCAAGAAAGGGGATATGGAAGTCTACCTAGCTCAACTGAAACTAATCCAAGAGATCATGTCAAGGCCATAACCACTACTGAAGAAGTCATGCCTAACATACCTTTTCCTGGAAGATTGAAGAATGGTGATGTTTTAAAGCCCCAATATTTCTTTAACTCTTCAATTAGCGTTAGAAGACTACTCAAGGAGAAGTCAAGGATTGAAGAAGAGATCAAGGCTGCAATGAAAGAAGAGAACCCTGCAACTGATCTACATGCCTTGCCTCATAAAGAAAAAGACCCAGGAAGTTTTACTTTACCTTGTTCAATTAATAATATGTCTTTCAATAATGCGTTAGCTGACTTAGGAGCTAGTGTTAGTGTAATGCCCTTTAAGACATTCACTACCCTAGGCTTAGGAAAATTAGCACCAACTAAGCTGCTTATTGAATTGGCTGACAAAACGGTAAAACGACCTGAGGGGATTGCTTAAAACGTGCTAGTTAGGATCGAGAAGTTTGTGTTCCCAGTAGACTTTATAATACTTGATATGCCCGAGGATGTTAAGATTCCTTTAATCCTTGGAAGACCTTTCTTGTCTACTGCTCATGCTAAAATTAATGTGTTTAAAAGAAAAATATCATTAAAAATTAGGGAATGACAAACTAGTCTATAAGTGTGAAAATCCTGTTAAGAGCATAATTAGAGGCGTTTATATGCTAGGATTAGGAGAAAATGTAGACCTCGTTCTAGATGCTAGAGTAATGGAAGGGACATTGATCGAAGACAATTTAAATAATCCCGATCATGAGAAACCTAAGCATAATGTAATTAACGATTCTAGCAACGAAATGTGCGATTGCGAAAGTATTAACAAATGTAGGAGGATTGCTAAGAAAAATAAAGTCTTGTTTGTTGAGCTACCATCACATCTTGGATATTTATGCTTGTATGATAATAAGAATCTCTCATTCATTACTTTATCTCTCTACCCGAAGGGGTTAGAATTTTGTTTATACAAATATTGGAAAGACATGGAGTGGAGATCAAAGACGAAAAAGATGTGGTCCACACAACTGGACTGGTCATAAGGGAGCGCGACGCTTCCGACTACTTTAATGATCGCAACTAGGAGCTGAACGTGAGTCTAACTTGAAGACTCTGGAATAAAGACAAGTGCTAACCGGGAGACAACCCGGAATGTTTATCTTATTTTTCTGTTTAAGTCGAGTCTGTCAGACCTGCAGAAGATGCGGCGCATCTCCATCATAGAATGCGGCGTATCATCTGCACATGTCATATCTTATTTTATTTTTCCGCCTTTTTTATTTTTAAAACATTCTGTCAGTTTATTTAATGCGGCGCATCCCTGGTTAAGGATGCGACGCATCTTTTATTCTGATTCGTATTAATTCCAGGCTCGATACGGCGCATCTTCTTCCATAGGATGCGGCGTATCGACTGACCTGATGATTTTTAATTTTTAATTTTTAGGTTTTATTTTTACTAACTACTAATGTATTATGCAAGTTTGAACCTTCTTAACTCAGGTGTGTTAAAGTCTAGGTGGTATTATAGATTCCTGCACTTTTTGTGGAAACATCATTTATGAAGCTTAAACGTTATTATCCACAAGAAAGTTGATTTTTGCTCGTAAACGCATAATGGAGGATCATTCCGAGCAAATATCAGGGGAGTTTTTCTGTTCTAATTCTTTTATTTTCCAGTATTTAACCTTTGACACAAACAAAGAGGATGTTGTTTAACTTAAGTGGGGGGATGGAGAATTAGAACACTTACTTGTCCTAAACTTTTTCAAAATATGCTTGAAATGCACTTAATATATCAAAATTTAAAATTTTTAGCATGTTTTTGTTTAAGTCTAAATTACATAGCCGCACACGTAACCTTTTTTTTGCCTAAAATCAAAAACTTTAGTATGCCGGTGACTTGTAAACTTTAGAACTTGACTTGTATACTATTCGAGACCACCATAATAAGTATTATTGATATAATTGGAGCGACTTGTCTAACCTGGTAAATTTCTAGGATTACACCCAAAAAAACCTTTATATGTTATGTGATATTAACTAACTACACTGGTTGGTTAACCCCGTATATACCCTTTTGTTTACTCTCACTTTTAGAGTAAGATACCCCTAGAAAAACCTTCAGAACCATTCCTTTCGTTTCTTACAACTTTGTTAAAATGTTTTGTTACACCTTTACACCTTAGCCTACCCTGTAGATCGAAATCCGTGGTTAGTTACTTTAGGAAAAGTGTGTTTCCTTACATTACCTGTGTTCGCGTGCATAATTCATTATCTTTGGTTAGGTCGGGAAATTCCACAATGCAATTGGAGTGAAAGTACATATTGTATATTTTTAGTTTATTTTTCATGTGTTTACTACTTTCACTATTACAGTTATTTCTGAAAGTTATGAAAAGTATGGAAAAATTATCCGGAAAAATTGTGATAGAAAAAGTTGTGAAATTTTAAAAAAAAAAAAAAATCTCAAAAATAGAAAAGAAAAGAAAGAGATGAAGTTGGAAGTTTGTTTTAACCAACTTATATAAAGTTTTGTATTAAGTGGGAGATATCACCACTATTTGTTGTTGTATATTATATTTATGGATTGAATGAGAGTTGGCTGTTATGGGAACGCTAACTAAGGTTATTCTTTTTTTAAGATTTTATTGAGTATAATTCGTGTCTACCTAAGGTGTGAGTTACATGAGTCAAAAGCATGAGTTATTCAATGATATGAGTCTTATTCATGGGATGGTTGGGAAAGTAATTAACCACATTTAGGATTTTGATCTATTTGTTTGTTTATTTTTTATTTTACACAAATTTATATCCTAAATGTTATCCATGCCCAACCGTATTGTTATATTCGTTGTCAGCTTTCGAGCATCCGGATATGATGATGGCTAAGTGAGAATGTTAACTGTATGAATAAAGTAGTGATCATCCGGGTATTAGATTAATCAACTATCGCGCCAGCGATCTAGTGTGTGACTTGGTGACCATCCGTTATGCAAATAACGCGCCAGCGATCCAAGAAGTGCAGTAGTGACCATCCGTTAGTTGAAGCGTCGAAGACTCGCGCCAGTGATCTACTTATGCAGGAGATGTTTGAACGAAGCTATGTTCAACCCTTAAGCCTCAAAACCCTCTTTACCGCTTTAGACTTGTTACTCCTTGGCTTTAGTGGGGGAGATGCGTATACTTGTCAAGCTTATGATAGAATATTCGTCACAACTAGCAACTAAACGATTTAGAATTGTTTTATATTGAAAAATTATTTTGTTTCTACTTCGTTAAGTGGTTGGTTGTGTGATTATGATAAAACGAATACGTGCTTAACTATTAAAAACAAATCCTAATACCTTTTAGGATACATTTTCATAAGATTAAATCTAAGGTTTACTTGGGGACAAGTAAAGTTCAAGTGGGGGGATATTTGATGAACTCAAATAAGTACATTTTATTATCATCATTTATCCTATTTATTTAACTTGTTTTACTTTATTATGTATGAGAATCGGTGCTTTAATGTTTACTTTAGTGATTCTCAGGTAAAAACAGGTAAAAGGTGAAACTTGGCGATTTTGGACTAATTATGAAGCAAAACGAGCAAGATGTCAAAAGTCTACTGAAATCCAGAAGATGCGCCGTATCTCACTCAACAAATACGCCACAATATTATACTTAGATGAATTCGAAGACCATTGCCTGACTTTGAAGAATTCGCCGCATGTAATTCTATCATGCGCCGCATATGAAACTTTGGTCAAAGAAGAAGATCAAGCTCGTTCTACTCAAGATACGACACATTATACATTTGACATACGGCGTATCACTATCAAGACTTCGCCAGAAACAATCCAATACAACTGAAGGACATGCGCCGCATTCAAGAATTAAGTTACGCCGCATCTGAAGGCGGTGTACGAATATTCCAGAATATAATAATCTTGGACCCCACGCGAAGTTAAGTCGATGCGCCGCATCTACTTACTCAATGCGCCGCATCGAACCCTCAGACAGAAACTATAAATACCCCATGACCTAGACGAATTTAGTGTGCCACAAAACCCTAAGGAGCCGAATTCAGACGAACAAGCAACACAAGACACGCCCCAAACGAAGATACTAGAGCTGTAAGAAGGTCCTGCATGTATTCAATTCATTAAGTAGTTTTGTTTTATTGTAATAGTAAGCTTTAATTCATCAGGATTGATGGCCGGTAGTATGTGAGTGCGTAAAATCATATGCCCGCCTTAAAATTGCTTTCCCATCAATTAAAGTTTATATGTTTGATGTCTTTGGTGAATTTATATTAGTGCTTTGATAACCTCTGTGTCTAGCTGAGCACTGCATGGGCTGCCATACCCCTTCCTCGCCTATTTTATCTGACGTCTTTGGATAAGTAGGATAGTCATAAGTAATCATTAAGGGTTTACTCGCCGATATAATGAAACCAACGAGAAAGGTTTAATTAAATACACTTCATATAAAACTAGCAATAAAACAAGTGACAAGCTACTTAATTATTAGGACAGGTCTTCTTATAGTCTCTTTTATCTATCTATGTACGTGTATGCTATTCGCTGATTTATGCTCATTAGTTTAATTTACTATTTAATTAATAACCCAACTGTGCCAGTCTCTCAGGCTGAACCCCCCTTGTGTTAGATTAGGCTGTAAAACTAACTTAGGATATTAAAACACTGATTAGGATAACTAGATAATACGTTCCACTCTTAGTGATCAACACTCTACTTACCATTATATACAAACTGATCGGGTACACTGCTCGCTAAGTGTGTGTGTTATTGATAAGTCGGCTAAATATAAATTTAAAACTTGAGTAGGCATTAATACTGCTAAACCGCAACGACACATCACGCGCATCACACACGTTGACTTTTTTGGCCGCATACATAATACGAATGAAGTCACGAATGATGTATGTTATAGTAATACTCATTAATCTTCTTCATTGCCATCTTTATTAATTAAATCAGTGCTTTATATTAGGCAATAGATTATAAGGCCCGAGCCCGTCTGTGGGTTTGGGTCCATTAGGGTTTCTAGGTTATGTAACCTCTATATATTATGTCTCAATAAACATTATAACCTACGGGGTTTACATTATTCAACATGGTATCGGAGCGGGTCTGATCCTCAGACCTAGGTGGCTAAGTTGAGCCGCCTCCTTTATGTCACCCTGTCAAACCCTAGATGCCACCATTTATCCATGTCTATGTTTTGTTTTTATTTTTTTGTTCTTTGCTTTTGCTGTTGCTGCAGATGAAGATTTGTCTCCGCTTGCTGCTGTCGGATGTCTTCATCAACAAATATGTTATTTGCTTTTTCTACAACTTCTGCTGCTGCTTGAAGAATTGCTTCCGCTTGCTGCGGATTTCTTTATTGCGTTAATATTTCTTTTTAAGTTTACACTCTGTGGAAAACTAGAAGGGGGGTTGAATAGTTTACCCGTTTTTAGTTTAATTACCTTTTGAAACTTTTTCGTTTAATCAAAGATATGAACACAAAGACAATACACAATATGAAAGTATAAAGAAAGAAACGATCAAACCATGACACGATTCTTTATCGTGGTTCGGCTACAAGGAACTCTCTTTTCCTTGCCCTACGTCCACGCCCCGAGTATCCAACTCGAGAGTTTCTTTCACTGGTCAACAAGCTCCTTTATCCGGCGGAGAAAACCTTACACGTCGCTTACAATTTTACCGACACTAAGCTAGATGTCGAGTTCTTTACCATGGGTACAACCACTCGCGTTTCACTATGTATTTTAAGGCCTAAAATACTAACCGATCACAACTTATAACACACAATCAAATGAAGTGTAAACTATACAAAGTCTACACGATGCTAAGCTAACAAGTCTTGCAACGTTGAGTTGAATACTTGTAACTTTATATGTACTTGTGAACTTCTTTGCTACAAAAGAGTATTCACAACAATGAGATGTTAAGGGTTAGATGAAAGATATGAATGTATGTGCAAAATATGATGAGAAGTGATAAAAGAAAAAAGCTAGCAAATGGCTTGGTATTTATAGCAAAACAACCATCAAGCCTGGCGGATATGGCGGAACCCTCAGAAGGGTTCCGCCCGTGTACCACGAGGGTTCCGCCAGGTCTGACAGTTATGTTTTGCCATAACTTGCCAAACCATCCAAAGTCACATCACATAAATACTTGGTCAAACACAAAACTTGTGTAAGAACCCTATGGAGAGTCAAACACACAAACCTTGTGTAAGAACTTTGTTTAGTCAACCACACAATCTTTCCATAAATGTAAGGTGACAAAACTTACCATAAATGGGATGTGACATTTCTAATTTAAGAAATATGAAAATGTTGTGTTTTATATGAAATGTAAATGTAGCAAAAATCTAGTTATGCAAGACTTTAAACTAAAATCATGTTTTACTAAAAACTAAAGTTTACACTTTGTCATTAACAAAACTTAGCAAAGATCGTAAAATATAAATAACGTTTTTAAGCGATATTTGTATTAACAATCTCCCCCTTTTTGTTGATGACAAAACATAAACTTTGTTTTTAAGTAACTCACAAATTTTAGTGTTAAAGCTTAAAAAAAATGTTATATCAAACTTGTTTTACTTAATTGATGAAAATCATTTTAAGTTACTAAGTTTAGATATATTTCTCCCCCTTTTTGTCGAAACAAAAAGAAGAGTAGCGTAGCGGAATTTATCCATATGCTCCCCCTTGGTCGATACTCCCCCTAGTAGGAGTGCCGAGTAGGGAAACATGGATTTTGAACCTACAATGAAAACGGTTAGTTGCAATTCTCACGCTCCCCCTTGAATATTACTCCCCTAACTCGGAGTATCAAGGAAGAAGTCATGGATTTGGAACCTACAAAAAAATGGTTAGTTGGTGATTACATGCATAAACAAGCGTTCATTCACCACATATAATGAGAAATAATCATCCACAATCACAACTCATATATGATCAACCAATAGTAGAAAATATCATTTCAAGTAAAATTATGACTTACAAAAAGTCAAAGGACAAGAAATGAAATTATATTCCTACTTCAAAAGAAAAATAAAAAGGAAAATAACCAAGAATAAAAATAAAAGTCCTACTTCTATAAGTAGATGACTTGAACACGTCCTAAATGGGGCAAAAGACCTCCAAAAGGGCTCTAGGGATTGTTTGGATGGGAAAGAGCATCCAAACGTTCTAGGATGTGTTGTATGGCGAAGCGGGTCTCATTTTGAAATTGGTGAAGCATGGTTTTGATGCTTTCACCTAATTTGACCATGTGCTCACATTGTGAGCTAGCATGGTGATGAGTGGGTGGAAATGGATCATTTGGTGATGATGGTGGTGGTTGGTTGGTTTTTGTTTCTTGGTTGGAGGATGGGTTTGAAATGGATTCAAGCAATGTGGTTTGCAAGTCCATTGCTTGATGAAGGTGGTTTTCAACCATTCTTTGAATTTTGTCATAAGAAGGAAGAAAAGACTCAAATAGTTGAGGTTGTGAATGTGGTGGGGTAGGGTGATCATGATTTTCAAAGTTTGGTTCTCCATAAAGAGGACCATGGATGTCTTTGAAAATAGGGTGAAACAACAACGGTTTAGGTGATGGAGGTTGATCAAAATGCTCATTGTGGTCAAATAATGGGCTTGGTTTTTCATTTTCTAAAGGTGGTGGATTTGTTGATCTAGGTGGAAGATCATTAAGATCTTGCACAAATGGGTGTGGTGATGTTGGAGGAGATCCAAATAACTCCATTGGTTCTAGGTGAGGTAGTGTAGGTGGTGATGGAGTTTTGGATGTTTGGATTGATGCACTTGGTGGAGTTGGTTCAATGGGTGATTTTGTTGGTGGTGGAGTTGTGAGTTCATTTGCTCCTTTGGGTGATGGAGTTGGGGATGCAAGGTTTAAAAAGTGTTCACTTTTTATGGGTGAAGAGAATTCATCCGAAGATGAGGAGCTTAGGTTGATGGTTTGGCTTGACCAAAGCGGTTTGATACTTATTCGGGCGGTTTTCCGAATGGGTCGAGGTGGTTGTGAGGTGATTGTTGACTT
>LBNU01031819.1:9339-51015 GCA_014162995.1 Artemisia annua
TCACCACGTGTTTTTTCCAACTGCGGAGTCCGCTGGCCTGAGTTTTTGTGTTTCGTCATTCTAGTTCTTAGTGTAGGGTCCCACGGATGGCGCCACTTGTTGATACAAAAGTTGGGCGTTCCTTGTTTGGGTTCCTGTTCTCGTATCAATTAGATCTTAATGCTTGAGACCTGCGCACTAAGAGAGCAAACAAACACCGTTAGGCTTATCGTGGGATTATCTCCCACGATTATCCTCCGGCGTGAGAGTAAGTAATCGATTTAGGGTTATGTGAAGAATTAGGGTTGTAAGTTGTACCTCTGACGAGAGCTATGATGCCCTATATATATACACATGAAACCGATAAGGTTTCGTGTTCCTCACTCTTCGATGTATCCACCGATATCGGATATTCGATATATATCTCCTTATTAGGAGATATCATATATCTAATCAATAAATAACTTTGGGTTTGGGCCTCGTGAACCCAAACCGTTATCATAGTAGCCCACACGTAGTGGGCTTAAATGTTAGTAATGTCTAATGCTCGGGTTCGTGACCCGAGTATAGACTATACGTCATCAACGAACCTTGAGTTTTTCAACATGAAACGCAGGGTTCATGATCTTTCTATGTTTTGCCTATTGTTCGGTTTCAGCATCTACAAGTCCTCTTGCTAACAACTTCGCTAACGGATTTTCAACTTTTGCCTTTTGAAACAAGTAATTATTAGTCAAAATCTCACGTATTAATTCAGGTTCTGTTATGTGCACCATCGGTTGTGGCCCCATCCATGTAAAAAAGTTGTTACCTGTACAAATATAGATGATTTTTGTACACCATAATTAAGGCACTTACGTTAAATTGTTAAACAATCATGGCACACTTTATACAACTATTACAATTCTAATATAGCATATTTGCTGATGTACTACATAACCACTAAAAAAAAGTTGTCATCTAGTGACACATAGAAAAAGTTTCACAAAAAAGTAAGAAAAAGTGTCTCTAACGTAAAAAAGTGTCACCAAAAGTATAAATTAAGTGTCACTAAAAAAGTTTTGTGGTGACACATAAAAAGTCTGAGCACATAGTTTTCGTCTTCTGTGACACATTTTGTCTATTTGATCACACTTTTTAAAATGTGTCACTAAAAATTTAAATTTAATGACACTTTTTTGTGTTATTAGAACCTCTGTCACTAAATGTCTATCTTCTTGTTGTGATGTTTGTGACTTGCAAGCTTGATAAGTAGATAATCTCCCTAAAACGCAATCCAATCCAATTTTCTTTTCTTGTATCCGTTATCAGGGGCGGTACCAGAAATTTGTTTAAGAGGGGGAAAAAGTTGAGAGTAAATGTCAAGTCGGGTCATGTCACTAACTCGACCTTTGTTGATGTAATGACAGCGATTTTACTTTGAATGAAAGTGAACTTGTTTAGCTAAAACCTAAACTAGTTGTTATTAGATAGACATTATTTATGATGTACTTACTTTTCCTGATCGATATTAATACGAATAGAGAAAGCGAAAACAGAAATTTAGATAACAGAAATTTAGATAACAAAATTTAGAATAGCACAAAAATCCAACATAAGATCATCTCTTCGAAAGTAAAGAATGTCCTTAAGATAGACTAAGATGTAGCTATTAGTTAATGTGCATCAAGATCATCCAAAGAAAATCGACATTGATAGAATTGTTAACATCTACTAGAAATTTTGTGGGGCAACTGCCCCCATTGTTGTACTACCGCCCCTGTCCGTTATTTCTTATCATAGATGGTGGAAATAAAAAATAAAAAATAAAAATAATAATAATAATAAATAAATAAATAAATAACTTGCCATGAGTCTTAACAAACGTATAAACGAAAGGCATAACTCGTGGCATGATATTATCAGTCAGTTTTATAGGTTTTGATTTGGCTATAGTTTCCATGTGTCTCATGTCTTTCACGTCTCCATATAGAAATCTATACGAATTTCCATTCAACCCTTGGTTTCTAAGATACTTTTCCATAGCCTTCGGTCTTAACCAAACCCAATTGAAAAATCTCCATGCATACGCAAAAATCACAACCACTACTACACTAAAACACAGTGCATTCGTACTCGAGCTTAGCTCCATTTCGATACGGTCGTACAGGTGGTTTTTATTAGACTTCAAATAGTACACACTCTTATAGAACTATAATAAGAAAGTGGTTTTGAGTGTTGTGAGATGACCAAAGGGATAATGTTATTCATTGGTGGATAATTTCTTTTGAAGTCCACGATGTTGGACTTATTATTGTTTTGCTCCATTAGCTGTGATGGTTTTCAATTAGTCACTTCGGTAAAGGTCTTTTTTTTTAAGTCTACTTGTTGTTGTTTTGCTCCATTAGTTGCGCGCGAGTACTTTAAGCATGAAAAACAAACATTTGATTGAGAGCATGTGTAACCGTGGTAAAGATTAATGACAAAAAAAAAAATGAATAGAAACGTCATTGTATTTTCAGTTGAATAGAAACACTTATGATTTGTGCATTATTGTTAGTTTTGGATAAGAACATTGTCCAAATAAGGAAAAAGGATAAGAAGAGAAGACCACAAAATAATCTTTATTGGCTAACATGTCAACTTAAAGGACCACAATGCATCTGTCTTCTAACAAAATTAATAATAATAATAATAATAATAATAATAATTACCTCTATATATTAGTTTTAAGTTTCCTAAATTAGTTTCCAGCCTTCCATTTAAGTAAAAGAACAAATAGTTTCCTAAATTAGTTTTAAGTTTTCACTTTTCACTTTTTACTTTTTATTTTTTTTATATACTTAAGATTAATAGTAATAAGACCAAACCAAAACTACCCCTACACTGCCATATCAGCGCCACATCAACTTTCTCTTTCCTCGGACACCACAAGGACCACACTTAGACCAAACACTCATAGTAAGAGGACCACACTAACAACCAAAAACACACCCCACAAAATTAATTATATACAAAATACACACACAAACCAAAACATTTATCCGGTCAACTAACGGACCAAATGAATTTGGGGTGTGTGTGTGGGGTGGGGGGGTGGAGGAGGGGGGGACGCGTCCGGTCAATCATGAAGTAGTAAGGGGGACATGTGGGGGGGGGGCACCCCTTACTACGTTTAGTCTTAAAATTGCACAATGGGCGAATAATACCTGCAAATGGTTCATATTGAATGAAAATAATTCATAGTGCATGAGAACTATGCTTAGTGCTTGGTGATGGATTGTTAGTGATTGTCGTTGAATTCATATTGCAAATGAATTGTCTGGTTATAGTGGACGATGGTGGATAATTGAATTGCTAGTGGAATGTATTTGTGAATTATAATGATGATAGGATAGATAGGCAATCTGCTATTCAGAAGCGAAAGCTTCAACAGACAATTTGAGATTCAAGTCTCAAACTAAACTCAGTGGTTTAACGCATAAAACACACACTTTTATTACTGAGGCAAGGCCTCTATTTATACAAGGAGGAGTAGGTGTAGTGGATACAACCTACGTCACTGATTACCTAATATTACATTATTGCATACTAATAATTTACATCTACCGACTATGGGTTGGCCGACAGGCCTTACATNAGGGGGACATGTGGGGGGGGGGTGTAGACCGAACAAGTTGTTTGGGGGGGGCACCTTTTATTACGTTTACTTTAATTTAGATTAGGAAAGGGAGTAACGGGAGAACAGAACACCTCATATCTACTTGGTCGTTGTACATCTACTATAACATATTTACTAACAAATAATTAAAAATATGTAGAATAAATCATGCAAGACGAATAATTAAAAGATAATTTCATATATATCTAATCTAAGTATCAAAATGTCATATATACTCAAAATATGTTTTGAATGCATGATATACAATGTATTTAAAGCATAATTTGAGTAAATATATCATTATGTGTTTTAATTGGGTATATATAGAATTGACACAATAATTAAATGTGTAGAATAAATCATGCAAGACAAAATACATTGTTTCTCTTGTATGGGTTCTCTATATTTTTAAGCTAATTTTTAAATTTGTATGCACTTGTTTGCTTGTGTGTTATAGTCGTTTTCACACATATAGATTAATATATTAGAATAACTAGATCATCCCACTGGTGAAATTGTGTAATTTTTTATGTTAGGATTATAAAAGTGGCGATCATTCCCGAGTCTACGAGTCTTATAATAACTAATATGTATAAGTGTGTAATAGTAGTCCAATAAGCTAGTCGGTTCTTGAGGGTGTGTGTCTTGCTCATTTTCTCATTCCCTACTATGTGTAAGATAGCACCAACCTATCTCTTTTACGCTCTGTTCTCGAGTGTACTTTTGGAAAGGAAAGTAAAGTGAAGAAAAGTGAAGGAAAAGAATAGAAAGTTAGTAGAAATTATGCGTTCTTAAGTTTTAGAAAAAATGAGAAAAACTAAAAGAAAGCTTTCATTTATTTTTTTCCTTAAAGAAAAGATAGCAAAAAGTAAATTAAAATGTCAAATCAAGTACAAATAAACAAATTGAAAATCACACTAGCAAATAATAAATAAGCAAAACTAGAAAGTAGGCCCACATTTGTACAGTCGTCTGTTCACTTTCACCCCAATATTGGGCTCAAAGTTTCGAACGTTAAAACACTCAAGTTCCCTTCCTTTTCTTTACCTTCATCTTACTTTACTTTGTCTATAAAATCTTGAGAACACAAAAAAAAAGTTTGATTTCTTTACCTTTCTTTCATTTAATCTTTATACAAAAATTAAAGAACAAAGTGTTAATATAATCTTCTGCTTTCTCTTTTTACATCTTTTCTCTGTCAGCTAGTTTCTACATCTTTCTCTTTCTAGTAATTTTTAGAGACTTAGGGCCTGTTTGGTTTGTAGGTGGGTTTATGATTAAGATTAGGATTTGGATATAAAGTTAAAGATTAGAATTTGGATATAAAGTTAAAGATTAGAAACTGTTGTTTGTTTGATATATTAAGATTGAGATTTGATTAAAAAAATATGATTATTATAATGTTAAAAAATGAATATGGCCCACAAGGGACCCAACTTTATTGTTTTATATTACCAATGAAAAGAAATGGACAAAGTTCCATACGAAAAAGACAAAATGAGATAAACCTTTGTCAGTAAAGTTGCTAAGCTACCCAACTTTAGTGTATGCCGGAGTATTTGGGTTGAGTCTCCCAAATTTGGGGACCACTAATTTGAACCAAACATATAAATTTTACCATGAGTCCATGGTCCCACATGAAATCCAGGCAACCAAACGGGCCCTTAGTGTGTGTTAAACTTGATATTTTGGAACCTACATTGAAAATTCTGAGATGTGTCCCGATCAATATTTCAATCCATTCTAGGATCGATAAAATTTGCTAGCACATTTATAGCACATTATCATTAAATTGTGAGGATTTGAGCCTATTTCATATAGCATACATCTCTATGCTTGAATCTTTTGCTATGAGTGTGCCGGTGATTTTATTTATTCTAGAACTTGTACTTTTAAATCATTACCAAACCGCAGTGAGATCACACTCTGTTTTGTATTGGTGTGATAAAGAGGCACCTTAGGGATTAAACCCAAATGGCCATCCAAGATCGCCAAAAAGATGTTTTGTGGCCTTGTTTAAAGAAGCTTAGTGTCTTTATCGAAGATAAAAAAAGGTTGACGATTATGGCGTTCATGAAGTGTGTAATGCAGACATGGCTTCCTGCTGCTAATGCTTTACTTGAAATAATGATATTACATTGATAATTTGTATGAAGGTCCTTCATATGATTTTTATGCTAACGCTATTCAAAACTATGACCCTAATGGCCCGCTTATGCTTTATGTTTCTAAAATGATTTCAGCATCTGATGAGAGCGGAAGCTTCTTTGCTTTTGGTCGTCTGTCTTCTGGTAAAGTTTCACCTGGTATGAAGTTAAGAATAATGAGTCCAAATTATATCCCAAGTGAAACTAGAGGTTTGAATGCGAGAAGTGTTCAAAGGACTTTAGTCTGGATATGAGAGACACAAATAACACTACTTGATGTTCCTTACGGAAATATGTTGCATTAGTCGGTTTGGACCAGTCTGTCACTAAAAACACAATATTGACAAACGTAGAAGAGGTTGAAGGAGCTGATGAATGATGATTTGACTCATGCTAATGAGACTGCATCCCACCCCACCTGACCAAACGCCCACTGCGTCCTCCTCCCCATTAGCTCCACCTAATTGGACCGAAGTTCACCCTTACAAATTTAAAATTATATTCTGGTGTTGACCTTAAGAGTGTGCANTAAGTTAAGTTAGTTTGGTTAGAGTTATTCGATCCAACAATCTTTTATTTTCTAATTCAAAAAAATGTCTCAAAATACTCCCAAAACCAAAACACCAAAATCCCGACAACAACAAAACGTTCCAATAACAACCAATCCCAATTTCATTTTACATGAGCAATCATCACCGATTAATTTCAGTCACCAAATGTACCCACCTAACCGTATTCGGCTCCATTTTATAACCAACAAGCACAAAATCAAATGTATTATCCACATATGGCATCACCACTCTACAACCAACCTTCTCAATCTTCTCCGATCGCGCCTTTTAATCTTGATGAAGATCTCGAGCAGTTATAAGGCGCCCAACCTTCTCAACTCTTTCCGCCTCAAAATTTTGAAGTTCCATCCCAACCCGTTCGTTTCGACTCTCTCGTCAAGGAGGTGCCGCAACCCGTCAAAAGAAAGTATACAAAAAGGGCCAAACAATCCAAGAAAAATGACAAAGATCAAGCGTTGCCATGGATTGCCGAGGAAGATATAGCTTTGTGTAAAGTTTGGGTAGATGCGTCCGAGAATAACACTCAAGGAAATGCTATAAAGGCTAATGGGTTTTGGACGCAAGTAACTGCGTACCTTGCGATAGAAATGAAGGAGGAGACACGTTCATACAATTCTTGCACTTGCAAATGGAAAAATAAGATTCGTCCTAAATGTTCTCAATTTTATGCAGTTTACAACTCTGTGAAATTGAGAGAAATAAGTGGTGCGTCTGAAGAGGACTATACGGCTTTAACACATAATGAATATCATGCTCAATATAGTTCACACTTCACAATGGTTGAGTGTCGGAAGATTTTGAAGGACCATCCTAAATGGAAAATGGTAGAAGTGCCATTTTTTTAATTAAAAAATAGCAAAGTAGTTGGTTCCAAAAAATCGAGGACATCGGAAACCAATTCACACAGCACTTCTGACTCGGCATATATTGGTTTGGATCTGAACGACGAAACAGCTGATTCAGAAGAGGATGTAGAGGTTGCGGAGGTTCGACCTATGGGACGGGACAAGGCAAAGAAGAACGCATCATCCTCCGGTTCTCGTTCGCAAGCATCTGGCTCATTTGTTGTTGATTATGTTGTTTATGATGCATTGCTCAACAAATGGTCAGATGTCGCGAACCCGTTATTTTCCCAAAGGCAAGAATCTTCCACTGAGTTTTTGAAAATGAAGCGGCAAGAATTGGAATAGGAGAAACTAAAGCTTGAAAAGGAAAAAAGAATGGAAGAAAAGCACCTTGCTCAACAACGAGAAATTGAAGACAAGAGGCTTGCTTACGAGATACAACAACTTGAGTTTTAACATGAACAACATTAATAACAAAAACAAGATAAAATGGAGAAAGACATCATTCACTACACTGAATCACGCGAGCATTTGACCGATAAAGCACTAGAAAAGTGCTTGGCGTTGAAGCAACAAATCAAGGCGCGCTACAATTTAGACTATTAGTCTATGATGCATCGAAACGCCTGGAAGGGCCGCGTGCCCGTTTGGGAACGGCTTGGGAACGGAAACGTGAAAGAAACGTCCCCGAAACATTTCTCAAACGTATCCCTAGCCGTTTCTGGATTCCACGCCGTATCCATACACGTTTCTGGATTTACTTGCCGTTTCCAAGCAGTTTCTAATGGGTTTAATGGGCTTTTTTTTATTCTAGGGCATCGGCATATTATAAAATGATAAGAGGACGAAACAGATGAGAAGATCTAATTTTTAAATCCTCTCCTTGTGAAGAAGATGAACCAGTGATAAAGAGAAAGAAAGTCAAAGATAAGATGAAATAAAATATCACGATGTGTTTGTTTGTGGTCAGACCCATCTTATTTAGATGCATAGTGTTACTTTTGCCCCTTGAACATTTAATACTTGAAAAAATTGACTCATTTTAGATATATTGTCCAAAATATTTGGTTTGAGACATATCAAATAGATTTTGTCTATTATAGTTTGCTGCAATTTAAAAAGACTTATTGATAATTAATTACTTTTGGAAGATGTAGTATTTTTAGAGTTTACAATTTACATCAACATATATCTATTTTGGATTTTCTTTAATATATTTTTAATTTTTTTATTTTTTATTTATTGCCGTATCTATACCGTTCCCGTATTTTGAATTTTTGACTTTTGCCGTTTTCCATTCCCGTATCGTTCCCGTATCCCTTTGTCGTTCCCGTTTCGGTGCTACATAGCTATTAGTTTAAGTTTATTTCAATATTTATTGTAATATTTTCTATTTTATTTGAATTATTATTATAATATTTTTCAATTATGAATGAAAATTTTAATTTAAAAAAGTTAAGGTCGTCATTGGAGTCACCATTAGCAGTTTATGGTCTTGTGTAGTGTAGGAGAGAGAAGACTGAGATAGTGAAATGAACACAAATTATTGAGGTCTCCATTAGCATTCGTCTCACTTTTATTCTTGTTTGAATACGCCTGATATATTTTTTTAATGATGAAAAAGATATTTTATGCGTAGTTAGAATAGACGTTAGGTTTATTTAAAGTTAACATGTTGGTCTATTTATTTGGGAGGTCATTCGCACACTAAATTTTTTTATTTTTGCACCACACTCTGTGCATTACAGTGTTGCATGTACTGTGTACTCTCTGTGCATTACAGTGTTGTACAAAATGATGTGTTTAACAAAAAAAATGGTGTGCGAATCAATCCCCTATTTATAATGTTTGTTTTCATCGTGTCATGTTCTTTAATTTTGTTATCTCATACTTGTCCAGTTGTCCATATAGTAGGTTCCCCTGCTTTTCTTATCAGTTGCACAGATGCTTCACAAGTATTTTCTGTGCGTTAGGTTGTCATCTGTTTCTGGGCTGTATATTTTAGTATGGTTGACTAGTTTAGGTGATTTGCAAATAGCTGTTATCATATTTACCACGTTCTGTCATACATAATGCAATTAAACAAGTTTGACACTTTGAGTTGGTATAATTTGGAGTCTGTAACATAGGTAAATTTTTTGACACATTTATTTTACAAACCTAAACTAATTATTTAACCACATAAGATGCATATATTATGATCTATTATACATTCAAATATAGTAAACCAAACAAAATGGTAGTATAATACAGGTAACTAATTCTTACCACAATAAGCGCTAAAGTTCGCACAAAATCAGTTGAGCGCCAAACTGAGGTTGCAACGTGAGAATGGTATGTGGAGCATGTGAGTATGATGGAGAAAGCTCGAAAGAGAAGCGTTGTAGAATCATAACGAGTGCCATCTTTGCACGCACTACAATTTAGACTATTATTAGTTTAAGTTTATTTCAATATTTATTGTAATATTTTTTATTTTATTTGAATTATTATTATAATATTTTTCAATTATGAATGAAAATTTTAATTTAAAAAAGTTAAGGTCGTCATTGGAGTCACCATTAGCAGTTTATGGTCTTGTGTAGTGTAGGAGAAAGAAGACTGAGATAGTGAAATGAACACAAATTATTGAGGTCTCCATTAGCATTCGTCTCACTTTTATTCTTGTTTGAATACGCCTGATATATTTTTTTAATGATGAAAAAGATATTTTATGCGTAGTTAGAATAGACGTTAGGTTTATTTAAAGTTAACATGTTGGTCTATTTATTTGGGAGGTGATTCGCAGACTAAATTTTTTTATTTTTGCACCACACTCTGTGCATTACAGTGTTGTACTGTGTACTCTCTGTGCATTACAGTGTTGTACAAAATGGTGTGTTTAACAAAAAAAAAATGGTGTGCGAATCAATCCCCTATTTATAATGTTTGTTTTCATCGTGTCATGTTCTTTAATTTTGTTATCTCATACTTGTCCAGTTGTCCATATAGTAGGTTCCCCTGCTTTTCTTATCAGTTGCACAGATGCTTCACAAGTATTTTCTGTGCGTTAGGTTGTCATCTGTTTCTGGGCTGTAAATTTTAGTTTGGTTGACTAGTTTAGGTGATTTGCAAATAGCTGTTATCATATTTACCACGTTCTGTCATACATAATGCAATTAAACAAGTTTGACACTTTGAGTTGGTATAATTTGGAGTCTGTAACATAGGTAAATTTTTTGACACATTTATTTAGCAAACAGAATCCAGATTTTACAAACCTAAACTAATTATTTAACCACATAAGATGCATATATTATGATCTATTATACATTCAAATATAGTAAACCAAACAAAATGGTAGTATAATACAGGTAACTAATTCTTACCACAATAAGCACTAAAGTTCGCACAAAATCAGTTGAGCGCCAAACTGAGGTTGCAACGTGAGAATGGTATGTGGAGCATGTGAGTATGATGGAGAAAGCTCGAAAGAGAAGCGTTGTAGAATCATAACGAGTGCCATCTTTGCTTCTAACATAGCAAAATTTTGTCCGATGCATATACGTGGACCCCCTCCAAATGGAAAGTACGAGGCTAGTCCCTTGCCTGCCTTTGACACACCTTCAGCAAATCTCTCTGGGTTGAATTCGTTCACGTCGTCACCCCATATATCAGGGTCATGATGTAAAAGCATCATATGCAGCAGAAAGAGTGACCCAGCCGGTAATGTTATGTTTCCTATTTTAGTTTCTTCATGAATCATTCTTCCTAGTCCTACACCCGGTGGGTATAGCCTAAGTACCTCCAACAATATTATATTGATCTGCAAAACCGGTACTTATAAGTTATAACCAATACTGTGTGTTTGATATGGATTGTGTACAGTTAAGTGGTAAATTCATAAATTTAAGCACATAGAAACTTACAACTTTTAGGCGACTTAAGCCATCAATATCTGGTTTTTTATCTTTAAACGCATTTAAAACTTCATCTCTAGCACGATCTTGCCAATTCCTGTGCTGACCCAACAAAATCATCGTCCAAACGAGCATATTTGCTGTAGTCTCTTGCCCTGCAAAGTAAAAGAGTTTGCACTCTTCAATGACATCATCAATACTAAGGCCCGAGTTGTTATTGCCTTGCTGTTTGATTTCTTTGTAATTTGAATCCAATAATATGCCCAACAAGTCTTCTTTACTACTTTCCCCCGTTTTCATTGCAGTCACGCGTTTGTGAATAATTTCTTTTATCGAACTCTTCACGTTACGGTCAATCTCCTTCATCCTCTTGTTGCTTTTTGTAGGCAAAAATCTAAAAAAATGTATGTAAAATCAATCAATAATAGTTACTTCTAGATTGGTCTTCATAAGTATTGATTAGCGGACCAAGTATAGTACTTACCGAGATCCTGGAATATACATTGATTGTGCCGCCTTCATAACTAGTTTTGCTTGCTCGTGTTGAAGTTCAAATATCTTTCTTCCTTCCACATAACTACTACCAAACGCGGTACGTGAAATTACATCACTAGTAAATGTTTGAAGATGAGGATACACATCTACTTCACATGATCCTCCTTTCGTCATTCCTTCCCATTTGGTGATTATTTCACTACAACTAATGTAAAAGGCCGGTAACATATGCTACAAAAAAGAAACAACGACATTATATGTTCACAATCTTGAACACCAAAGGACAGAGTCAAAAAGATTTACTAGTGCGTTTATACTATATATACTACAGAAAGCGACCTAACTTGGCTCTTCGTAGCTGTGTCGCTAAATATCTATAAACTTAATAAGAAACACGAACCTTGAGTTTTTCAACATGAAACGCTGGGTTGATGATCTTTCTATGTATTGCCCATTGATCGGTTTCAGCATCTGCAAGTCCTCTTACTAACAACTTTGTTAACGGATTTCCTCCTCTTGCCTTTTGAAATAAGTAATTATTAGCCAAAATCTCGCGTATTAATGCAGGTTCTGTTATGTGCACCATCGGTCGTGGCCCCATCCATGTAAAAAAATTGTTACCTGTACAAATACAGATGATTTGTACACTATTAAGCCCTCGGTATTAAATTGCTAAACCATCATGGCATAGTTTATACAACCATGGTCCATGGTACAATTCTAATATAACATGTATGGTGGTGTACTACTGTGAATTGCTAACACAATAATCAGATAATCTCCCCAAAACGCAATCCCAAAAACCATGTTAGTGTGTAAATATGTGCATCTAGACAGTGAAACAAAGATAATACTAATACGAACCATGAGTCTTAGCAGACGCATAAACGAATGGCATAACTCGTGGCACGATATTATCAGTGAGTTTTATAGGTTTGGATTTGGCTATAGTTGTCATGTGTACCATCTCTTTCACGTCTCCATATAGAAACCTATACGAATTTCCATTCAAGCCTTGGTTTCTTAGATACTTTTCCATAGCCTTCGGTCTTAGCCAAACCCAATCGAAAAATCTCCATGCATACGCGAAAATCACGACCACTACTACACTAAAACACAGTGCATTCGTATTCGAGCTTAGCTCCATTTCGATACGGTCGTACCACGGGTGGTTTTATTAGACTTCAAATAATCTTATTATAAGAAAGTGGTTTTGAGCGTTGTGATGACCAATTGGATGATGTTATTTATTGGTGGATAATTTCTTTAGAAGTCCAAGATGTTGGACTTATTATTGTTTTTCTACATTAGTTGTGATGGTTNAAAAAAAAAAAAAAAAAAAAAAAAAAAAAAAAAAAAAAAAAAAAAAAAGATGATAAAAAGAGAGGACCATGAAATAATTTTTGTTTGGCCAAAATGTCAACTGATGATAATTAAAGGACCAAAATGTAACTGACTTGTAACCAAAAAATCAAGCATATTACGGAGTAAAAATATAAATAAAATAAAATAAAAAATTGACAAGGGTTTACGACGTAAATGTTACTCTCAAAGGCCGACATCACCATTATGAGACGATGAAAACAACGTAGGAAGACGTACACGTGGATAAAAGTCAGAGATCTCTCAACGTAAGGAGTGACGACTTTCCTTGTTAAAAAAAATAAGATTGGCCTTCTAGAAAAACAGCTAGACTTGTATGTTTATCAATTTTAGATTAATTCTATATATCCTTAAAACTTTATCCTAAATATAGTGTCAATTTCTTAAATAAAAGTTGATATATAAGAGCTAAGCTATGAAACTCAGAACCCACTAAGCGAATCATGCCTTGTTCATAGTGTTTTTCTTCGTTATCATTGAAGTTACAATACAGATTTGATATACTACTAACTACTCGTTGAAGTCATAAGCCAAAGTTATGGGATAACTATGTGACTATGTGTTAGTTTGTTACGTGTGCGCGCTATACAAATGGGTTATGTGACAACTTTTAACGACACTGGTGTTATGAGTTATGTGTGTGTGACATGAAAACGAATTTTAACGACACTAGTTAGAGATGGCTTAAAGTGAGTGTCAGGTGCCGTCGAAAGCTTTCATTCAAAAAGAGCCATATTTTTTTAGTTGTATATATGCATACATATGATATTCAACATTCAACATTATATGAGACACATGATTAAGGTTTACAGGCAATTTTATTATTGTTTTACGAGTATATATGAGACATATGATTAAGGTTTACAGGCAATTTTATTACTGTTTTACGAGTATCACGAGGCATATTTGTTGCCATCGCACAATCACCAAAAGATTAGGAAAAATGATGTTACTATAGCCGTGCTCAAAGATTACAAAAAAAAGTTAAAAGAATAATAATAAAATAAAAGACTTGAAGCTTAACAAATAAGCTTTCAAAGATGAATTATTTGTTTATTGACGATGATTTTGAGATGAAAAGCAATTTATTTGATATTTTGTATCAAAGTTTCAGATTATATGGATGAATTTTAGCCATGACACATATGAAAATGGACAAACTGTCATGCTCAAGATATGCAACATGTATAGTTGTATACATAACCACATATGCATGTGTTCACACAAATGTGTCCATGAACAAAGTTGTCCTTAATTTAACTTAGCATTTGTATAATTAAATTTGTAAAATTATTCACATTCACACGTTTTACAGTTAAGTCAGAATTAACTCTATAAGAAAGTATGCGTGCAGTGCAATCACACAAGGCCTCTAAATTTAAAAAGCCTCAAAAAATATATATCCTTTTATATATTTAAAGCTTCAAAATTTACTTCAAACACCAAAATGTCAATGATATGTGAAAATATACTCTAAAAACTCACAAAAATTCTACTTCAAGTCAGCGACAACCATGAAAATCTCACAAAATTAAAACTATACCGTTACAATACAATCTTTATCATCATGTTCAGTTATTATATAAATGGGCTAATCACTTATAAATGTATTTTACTTGTCACCGAATCTTTTTCTAGGTAGCGAATAAATTTTTTTTCTTATCCGGGTACTAATTTTTCAAAGAGATGCTAGAAGCATGAAACCACTCACAAAATCCACATAAAAAATCCACTCGCTGACGTGTCAGCGAGTCATTGGTTTAATAAGAGAGAGGAGAAAGAAACTGCCAGAAAAAACAGCAATCACCCGCTGACACGTTAGCGAGTGGATTTTTGTGTAAATTTTGTTAGTGGGTCTAGCATTGCTCTTTTTCAAATTCATTCTTTTTGGGATATCTCGTGACATTTTTACCACTCTCAACTAATAGAAGTTTTAATAATTTGAAGGGCAAAAATGCACAAAATACCTCCAAGAAAACCGAATTTAAAAGATTAATCCTCGGATAAGAAAATAAAAAATTCGCTATCTAAAAAAGATTCGATGACAATAAGATACATTTATAAGTGATTAGCCCTACACAAATTTATGTACAAGGCCTCCACTAGCAAAGTTAAATCGTTGATTAATTGTGTTTTTACAAGAACAAAAGCATCTTTTAAACTTCTTAAATTGAGAAAGGAAAAAAAAGACAAAAATACACTGTTGGTTCCTAAACTTTCTACAAAACATCGTCATGCACCCTAAGTTTGTAAAATCGTCGTGGTGCGTCCAAAACTCAAGGTTTTGAGGCCGATTGCGTCCTTTGACCTGGAATTCTAAGGTCAACGTCCATTTTTAGTTATATCATCAAGGGTATAATAGACCAAACACATTTTCAACCATATCTAAGTTAAATCTAACCCAAACTCCTTTAACATCATCATTTTGTGCTTTAGTTGTTTCCCTGCAGTTACTAAGCATGGATCTTGATGGAAATTGACTATATTAGTGTGTTCTTTCATCAAATGGTGTATTGTTAAGATCTCGTTAAGTAAGAAGTTACTAAATTATATCATGACTAAAATACACCGTTAGTCACTAAAATACACCGTTGGTTACACAGCCATTCAATTTTTGGGTGTATGTTTGATGAGACGAAAAGTGTTACGCTTTTAGGGGGTCATTTAAGCCCTAATTCGTATAAATGTGATCAAATATTGCCCTAAATCGTTCCTTTTGTCATTTTAGGTACTTTTGAGAGGAATTCTGGAAAACATGCATATTCGGACGTTTTTGGAGCATAAAAGTGAAGAAAACGACAAAGTCTCAAAAGATGAAGATTTACAACCTGACGGCGTCAGAAGTCACAAGGTGACGCCGTCAGAAAGCCTTGACAAAAGAGTGGAAACCAATTATCAAATGACGGGCCAGAGAAAATTTGGGATTTAACACCTGACGCCGTCAGGTGTTAGGAAATGTAGGCCGTCAGGAGTAAAGTTAAAGAGTGACGGCCCAGAAGGTTTTATAAGGTGACGGCGTCAGAAGTGGATCTAGGCCATCCGAGAAACCTAATGGCGGCGAGCTGACGGCGTCAGCCCTTATAACCTGACGCCGTCAGAGTGTAAAATCTATATATAGTTTTCTAATTTTCATTCATTAGTGTGGAACTTTGTGGAGAACTTTTAGGGCAAACCCTAAAGACGAATTTTCTGTACTTTTTAGGGTTTCCAACCCTTGGAACCCTCATGCTTAATTAAAGATAAGTCTTCACTTTAATTCAATCAATATGTCTATGTGTTGGTTGATTATCTCTTTTGCTTGTCTTTTAATTAACATGTGTAGCTAAATTCTCTAGTGTTTGCTTAGATCTAATGAAACCTAACTATTAATTATTGGTTGATTGGTGTGTGTTGTTGTTTGTTGGGATGATTGTTCCATCAATGTTAGGCTCAAGAAAACTGGCCAACCTCCTTTATGGTAACGTGCTTGAACGTCTTGGGAAACATGTAGCCAAGGCATACTAGGCTATTAAGGTAGTATTTAACGCATGAGCCACTGTTTACAACCCCTATGGTTGTGCCGTGCATGGCATAGGGCGAGATAAGAGCTCATAGAATTGGAGAGATATGTATGCCACTCCATGAGTTATTAGGAATACACCCTTCATCCACACAAGTAACACACATATCAATTAACCGGTAAAAGATAGTTAGGGAGTAATGAAATCTAAGTAAACACAATTTTCTCCATATTGTTTTCACAACCACAATAGTTTAGATATTTATTTTATTTTAATTTGCAAAAGTAGTAAACTTGGGTTAGTTGACTAGCAACTAATTCCGCCCTTCCTCTAAAAACCGAGATTTTAATTGCTTTCTAAAAAATATAAAAATACAAAAAGAATCTTCCTTCCACCCTTAGACCTATTAGAGTAGCTTTTCTATCCTAACGAACACTATTCCCTGTGAGAGAACGATCAATCCCCCGTACTTACCACTATCCTATACTACATCGGTCAGGTACACTGCCTGGTGGGGTTGTAAGCCTCTTGAGATCCCTCGAGAGGTAAAACCTGTTGTAAGGTCACAAAACCACGCATCAATGTTGACTTATGAAAGTCAAACTGGTTAAATCCAAACACCCGCTAAACTGCATATGCAGATGCAAACATGCAATTGAAAGCAAAAACTCAGAAAATCAAGATTAAAATTATCATTTAAAAATGACATTAATCCGAAGCATATGCCAAATGTACATCGTCATAACTGAATGTTTTTAAACATTCATCTTCTTCACTTTAATAATTTTTTTTTATCCATTTTTTTCTCTAATTTCCTAATTGCAGCCTTCCCTTTCCAATGCTCCTCTGCCGCTGCAGAATGCCTTCCTTGTTTCACTTCAGCATGGCTTCCTTCTGCCAACTCCTTTCCTTCTTCCTGCTCCTTTGCTTGTTCCTTCTCCTTTTCATCTTCCTCATGTTCCAACGCAGCTTCTAGTTGATAGTAGCAGCTTTCATCACCTTTAACTTTGGGCGACTGTTGTTGGTTAGATACAAGGTTTTTTGCTGCCACATTTGCTTCAGTAGTTGGTCATTTGCTCAATTCCTTGTCATCGATAGCATCTGCATCTTTTGGTCTTTTGTTTCCGGACAACATGATTTCAAGTGAATGTGATTGATCTGTTTGAGGTTGATGATATAAGATTGGTATGCAGCAACATGTGGAAGTAACCAATATATACACAAATAATGGGGAAAATGAAGAGTCTGTAATAAATTTTAGAAGCATTTTTGGACTCTTCGGTTCCCCATTCTTTGTTGGAAATATGAACACATTTACAAGCATTTAGGGACCAACGGTGTATTTTAGTTATGATTTAAATTTAGTAACCTTCGTACTTAACGACATCTTTACCTTCTTACTTAGCGAGATCTTAACCTTCTCTCTTGTAGATGTTGAGACAGCAGATACAAGAACTTTAGGTGAAGCGCTTGCTAGCTCAAACGTAGGGACCAACGGTGTATTTTAGTCATGATATAATTTAGTAACTTCTTACTTAACGAGATCTTAACAATACACCATTTGATGAAAGAACACACTAATATAGTCAATTTCCATCAAGATCCATGCTTAGTAACTGCAGGGAAACAACTAAGGCACAAAATGATGATGTTAAAGGAGTTTGGGTTAGATTTAACTTAGATATGGTTGAAAATGTGTTTGGTCTATTATACCGTTGATGATATAACTAAAAATGGACGTTGACCTTAGAATTCCAGGTCAAAGGACGCAATCGGCCTCAAAACCTTGAGTTTTGGACGCACCACGACGATTTTCCAAACTTATGGTGCATGGCGATGTTTTGTGGAAAGTTTAGGGACCAACGGTGTATTTTTGTCAAAAAAAATGCCCATATTTGACCTGCATTTGGTCAGACCAGTCAGAATTAGTAAAAGGGTATATTTAAGAAAGTCCCTCAACTTTCAGCTTTTGCAAAGATAAGTCCCTGAACTTTCACTTTTTGCATGAATAAACTTCTAAACATTTAAATTGTATAGGATCTCTACCATTAAATTGTTGTTTAATTTCTTTACATTCCATTTCATTAAGTTGATGGAAGATTTATAACCTACACTAACACAAGTAACTTAACCTATACATACATATCTTGTTCATTCTCCGCGCGATTTAAACCTGAGCATTGCTATGAGTTCAACCGCAGCCATACCAATGAGGTACCATGTAACACCAGCTAAAATGACTTGCAGCCATGAGCTGTTAACAACATCTAGTAGCAAAGAACCAGCAGCATGTGACTCAATAACACCAGCTCTAGTCTCTCCAAGCTGTAAGCGAACTATAACTGATGCAACACTAGCCATCCCAAGAGGAATACCCCATTCATATGGATGACTACTACGAATCTCATTTCGTGCCACAAACTCTTCATTGTATGAATCCCTCTTTGATTTCTTGCTAGTTGTACTAGAAGAAGGTTTAAGGTCGGGTTTGCTGTTTGATGACTCTGGCAAGATATATGGTGATGGGGTCCAGTACTCGGATGAACTACTTGATTTTGGTTTTTTAGTCGTTTGTGCTTGTTTTCTAGCAGCAACAGCTTCTTCAAGCTTTTTTATGTCTGGTGATGACACTGATTGTGTTGAGTTTTCTGCTATTTGTAAGAGTTTTTTGCTTGTTTGAGCTGCGGGCATTCCTGGAATTGGTGGTTGCCAATATAACCAGTTTGTGATTGATCGGATAGCTTGAATTGCTGATACTCGTGCTTCCCAGTGTAGGTTTTGGTCCTGATCAACAAAATTTTGTACAACTGATCAATCAAACTGAATATAGAACATGAATAACACAACAAACACTTCCCAAATTTTATTTAGAATCCTAGTTTATTTTAGGGATTATAGGAAATTAATTTTATACGAACCTTAGAGCGCTTAGAAGATCCTTTCTCCATTGCTGCTACATATTTATCCTGAAATTTATCAACATCCACAAAGATGTTTGAAGCACCAACACCACCATTACTTGCACCAATTCTGACATTACCACGAGGTTGCTTTGACATAAGAAACTCTAACGCTGCAAGTTTTGACCTCTCAACCATCCTAAACAAGTTACAAAAAGACATTTCTTATTTAAGTGCTTATCTGTAACTGTTTTTGGGATTGCTTATTTAAGTGCTTATCTGCTTGTTTTCAAAGCAAATAAGGAGTGTTGGTTATTTGGTAAAACTAATTATCTGCTGAAAGCACTTAAAAGTAAAGCTGGTGGGTGTTAAGCTGTTTAGATTCGCAATCCCAAACACCCTTAAAAATGAATTATGTTGAATTTGTATGCTTACGAGATGCAATCAACAGGACATGCTTCAATGGCCTCTTTAACTTTATTTTCAGGGTCGGCCCATTGAGCAATGACTCGAGCTCTACCATAAACAGATTCAATTGCGAATGTCTTTTCGGCAACTAAGGCGCATTTTAAGCAGCCAACACATTTAACTTCATCAACAAATACAGCTCTCTGCTCGCTTTCGGATCCATACCAAACTGAGTATATAGGTTTCCCTGTATACCCTTTGAAATCTGCAACCTTAGCTTGTTCCTGTGTATGAAAGTATGAAACTCGATTATTCATTTACCCATAAGAAATTAGTACTTCTAATCATCTATACAAGCACTACTTTGGCAATTATCTTTGAAATGCATCTCAATAAAACTTAGGGTGTGTTTAGGGGTGAAAACATCCAATTTTTTCAAAAAAATTTTCATAGGAAAATAGAAAAACTGAAAACCGTTTAGTCACTTTTTTCCTACAATTTTCAATAAAAAGTGAAATTCTCACTTTCCAAATTTTAACTAGAAAAATGAAAACCCCAATCTACCCTTCTCTACTTTTTTCTCTCTAACAAAAAAAGATTGAGATTTCTCAATCTATCATTCAAGTATCTAATTCTAACCCTAATCGCCGTTGGGTGTTGGTAACATCTCCACCATTGAAAATAGCTTCATCTAAACATCTTTTCATCGTTTTAAAAAGGAAAAATATAACTCCATCTAAACGGGTTTTCAAAATACTCTTCTCTAGAAAAGAAAAATCATTCCCTTCTCAAGGAATCTAGAAACGGAAAATCAAGAAAATTTTTCTACAACTAAACGCTACCTTAGCTTCTATTAATCACATCTTTTATTGGTAATCAAAACTTCATCTTTGGTCTTTACTATGAAATTTGCCATGTTTTTGGTATATAAAAACTTTTTTTGACTCTTACTAGACATTCTAAATTCAATTTTAATAAAAATAGATGGATCACATTTAAGTAACTCTTGGTTTGATAGTTATATTACATCTCGTTCATCAAAATCAATACCACAAATCGCATATGCTTGTACAAGTATAACAATTGGACGACATATAGTTCCAACCATAAAGGTGCATCTTTATTTATCGCATATCAGCTAAAATAATGCACTGTGGGTCAACATTAACATTGCGGGCAGGTAACTAAATTTCGCGTGCAAAAGCTAACAAAAGGGTAATTTGGAATAAGTACATCTCAGTTTTTATGAGAATTAGTTGCAGCTTTTTAATATGATAAAGTACTAATGTAACATGACTTTTTTTGAAGTAACTATGGTTTCTGATCTCTTGGCCGACTAATCAGGACTTGTGAAGAATTTCAGGACATGGCCAAGTTCTAAAATCAAACATGAATAAGCAACCGAGATGGAAACAAACCTTGTCATAATCAAAACGGGAAAGAGGATCGGACAAAACAGCATAAGCTTCATTAAGAATAATAGCCATATCATGTCCAGCCAATCCTGCTATATCAGGATGACACTTCTTTTGCAGTGACCTATACGCTTGTTTTATCGCCATATTATCGGATGAGCTATCTACGCCTAGAAGATCATACAGATCAAAATCTGTAATAGAATAATTTGAGGACCCTGCAGCTTTGCATACCATAGAGGATGCATGATCATATTTTTTGCATGAAAATGAAGACGTGCCGAAAAAGGGTCTGGATTTGATAGGTGTGAGTGATGATGGTGTTACTGTGGGAGCTGAAAGGATTAAGGAATGCATGGTGATTGATTGACCTCCAATGGAATAGGAATGAAGTGGGGGCAGAGGAGATGGCAGAGGAACAAAGATATTTTGTAGGAGGAAATGTTTAAGATTTTTTTCTTCACTTTTTTTTCTTTTTTTCTGTCTTTTTTCCCTGCCACTGGTCCTATTTATGGTTTATCCAATTTCTTGATAAGAAAAAGTAAAAAATAATGAGAGCAAATTTTGATAAATAAAAAATTTAAATGTTTGTTTGTCGAATTATGTTGATGAACATATGTAATATGTTAACACTTGTTTATCAAGAAAACAGCTTATTTACGTTTAAACATGTTTTCATCTTAATAATTAGCGCCTACAACTTTTGTTTAGCAAAACCGGGTAAACTATTAAAAATTTTCCCGAGTTCATCAAAACCCTCCAGTTTTATGCTTTCTACAGGACTTTTTTTTTATTGATCGTTACTCTATTATGGACATACGCGTGGTGTGTAAGCATGTATGTCAAACATTTGAGATAATAATGACCATTGCGAAAACCAGTACGATACATTGATGCAAGTATGATGTTTCTCACGTATATATGTACTGTAAAAAAAATGGGAAAATTCATATGTTCAGAATTTAATTGGTGTTACGACCTTCACAAACCATCGACAAGGATGAGCAATATTGAACCACACACTACACCAATCTACTTAAAAATATCTAACAAATAAACTTCACTTTCACCAACAGTTCTGTACTTCTGATAAATCAAAGAGACTTGTAATTACAGATTAAAAAGTTCTCAAGATTCACATGTCACTAAACCATAATCTTTTTTTTAGTATGGACCATCAACGCATGTGCTCTGTAGGTATAACAAGTAAACAAGTTACAAGTAAATAGATACAAAAAAAATCTTATTTTTATTTGGACTTCCAGTATATCACATTATCACGTTATATTAGTACAAAAGTTGACCACGTATGCAGAGTACTTGTCATAGAATGTTGGCCGGTTTGAACAAGACGACTATGAGCCACCCCGTATTGACTATAATATGGAATAATACCAACAAGCCTTACCAAATGCCTTCATTTTTCGCAGATAGTGAATAGATTGGAAAGAAAATGAGCACACAAAATAAGTTCAAGTGAATAATTTACTTGAAAAAGGATCCATTCCATTCAACTCAATCAACCATAATTGAGTTTATATCTCAAAGTCCAAATACCTGTACTTTCTCAGCTTTAAATTTGCAAAACTAACGAAACAATGCCATGACACGTGGCTTTGCGTAGAAGAAAGGATGCTAAAAATACTCAAGAAGGTTAAAATTGCAACCATAATCACTTGAACTCGCCTGGGTGTTTTCTTCGTTATTATGAACTGAAAATGGATTCTTAATACATGGGTGGAATCACACAAGGCCCCTTTGTTTGAAGACTTCAAGCATTGCAGATCCGATCTTTGCTGGTGATTCTACAACTGTCACACCTGCTTCCTTCAGGGTCTTGATTTTGTCTTGTGCTGTTCCCTTTCCGCCTGATACTATAGCTGCAAGTTTCAGAGAGAAAATTGTTGAGTTACTGATTTGCTTAAACGCATTAATATGCATTTGATTAGTATATTATAGTTTATTTTGGAATCATAAGAAACTCGTACCTCCAGCATGACCCATACGTCTACCAGGTGGAGCAGTAAGTCCAGCAATAAAACCAACGATAGGCTTATCAGTCCCGCTTTCCTGTTTTCATATTATAAATATTTGGGGTCATAAGAAACTCATGCCACAAGTTGATGACAGTAGCTTAGTTCTCTAAAATACTATGAAGCTTGTGCATTTGTCATTTTTTAATGCTATAGGACCCTTCATTTGCAAAAATCAGTGAAAACTGAAAAGAGCTAAAAGAACCTCCTAGCATCTTGAACTTATGCTATTTGAACACAAATACTAACATTCAAATGTAATTTATTAACATGAGAGGTCATCAGTAAAAGATCGTGTGACCTAGTTTTATAAAGGGGTATATCATATCTGACCTTAATGAGGGCAGCAGCATCTTCTTCTGCAGTACCACCAATCTCACCAATCAGCACAATACCTGCATAGCAAATGGCATGAAGTTTCAGACAAAGAAACAAAGTAAACTAAACTTAAATGACATGACAAATTCTATTATTACAGAAGTACTTGAAAGGTATCTAAATGCAACTATAAACAAATTTGTATTCTTAAAAAGCAATACTGAACGTTGAACTATGAAGCTGTTTGAGGGTTAGCTAAAAGATGTCTAAATACTACACTTCTATATCACCATTAGATATGTATTTACATCTTAATTAACAGTTTATGGCTAATATAAAGACACGTTTTAAGACAAGTGCAGTTAACATACTTTTACAAGTCGGTGACTTTGGATCACTTTACACTAGCAGTCATTAACTGGTGTTGTCAAGATGTTAGTTAGTATAAATACTCATTTCCTTCCTTTATAATAATAATCCAATACAGAATTCTGTAAAGTGTGTGTGTGAGAGAGAGCGTGTGTGTGCGCGCATGTGATACTCAAGCTGCTCCTAAGCTCATTAGAATTAGTTGAGCTGTTTTTAACTAATTGTGTACCTATTTCTCTTTCATTGCAATCGTTTGAGTATGTGTTTATCAATACCATCATCTATCTGAGTCAATTAGATCTCCGTGATTATTATAAATTGTAAGAAGTATAACCCTTCTTGTTTTCCATGAAAGTATATACTTTCCTTCATAGTTCAAACTTCTAAGGTTAAAAAGACCAATCCCATATATAAAATGATAACAAATGTTGACCTTATGAGAAAATTAAAACAACAACGTTTAACTTTTTAACTCAGAGTAACAGAAAAGGCCGCTGATGTTGAATTCTAACAAAAGTTGTACTAAATTCAAATCTGGAAAGCACTATGTTTAGAATGTTTATGAAGGATAAAAAGTCCCTAGACTTGGGAGGAAGTAACTTTATACCAATGATTAAACCTATAAAAAGAAAACAAATTTACCAGTAACACATAACTATAATACTATACTAGAAATCTCAAATGCTACACTGATGACTGAACTGTTACCATCCAAAACAATATTTATCTTATAATTAGTAGCAATACACCAATGTGAAGAGCTGAGCTCTAGTACACTGCAGCAACTAATGCATCCAATTATAACCATGTGGGATTATAATGCATTGCGACACTTGAGGAAAAAAGTCATCAAAACAATCACTACATTATTTAACACTTGTAAATAGGCCCTCCTGTAACGTTATGACCACATATGTAATCCAAATTGCCTAAAACAGAAAGCATACCCTTTGATACAAAATGTAATTTATTTTTTCAAAAACTGTGTAAGTATGTGTTTTATGTGTCCCATACTCCCATCTGCCTATTGGTGCTTCTGTGCTTATACAATACTATTTGAATCTATATGTTAAGATAATAATAATCAGTAATAGTGCCAGATAACTTAAAATGCTAAGCAAAAACTTTTTTATGAT
This sequence comes from Artemisia annua, assembly GCA_014162995.1. Classification (NCBI taxonomy): domain Eukaryota; kingdom Viridiplantae; phylum Streptophyta; class Magnoliopsida; order Asterales; family Asteraceae; genus Artemisia; species Artemisia annua. The sequence continues at coordinate 34,379 of LBNU01031819.1, forward strand.
ATTTATGTTGGAAACAGACTGGATTTCCATAAGTAAATAAAGGATCGCCCTAAAATAAGCTGCAAGCAATCACCCAAACTAAAACAACTAACCAATTTAAAATTCATTCCACTTTAAGTTACCTTCTGTCTGGGGATCAGCAAGGAACTTCGTCACGCAGTCAACAAAGTTGGTCCCGTTGAAAGGATCACCACCAATACCTACACAGGTAGATTGGCCTAGGCCAACTTGTGTGGTTTGATAAACCTGCGACAAAGCAACACGAGCCATTAATAAAGTTACTAAAGATCTTATTACAAAAGAATATAAGCAACATTTGGGTAAAATAATGAAATTCTAAAGTATGTAAAATCCCCATCATGTGTCATAATAACCCCCTCAAGTCCCAGCACCAAGCCCAAACCCGACCTTTGCCATTCCTAGTACATAATGATAAGAGACAGCTTGCAACAGTTCTATAGTGAACCTCCTAACCATCAGAAAATATTGAGTAAATGGAGTAACAACTTAATGCATATCTTACCGCTTCATACGTGAGTGTGCCGGACCGAGATACAATACCGATGCGTCCTGGCTTGTGGATGTATCCAGGCATGATTCCGATCTTGCACTCCCCAGGCTTAATGATACCAGGGCAGTTGGGACCAATTAACCGTGTTTTTGACTGCTGAAGAAGAGCAGCCTTTACCTTAACCTGCATGCATATAATTAAAACAGTTTGTATCATACTTACAGTGAAGGCAAAGGAAAACACACGTCACTGAGATTAATTGCAAAAGAATGTACAAAACTTAAACGTAGGTTACCATGTCATGTTGTGGTATTCCTTCCGTAATACAAACGATCAAATCAAGTTCAGCCTCCAACGCCTCCATGATTGCCGCTGCTGCAAAAGGTGGAGGCACGTAAATCACTGACGCATTAGCCTTAGTTTCAGCTTTCGCATCAGCAACACTGTTGAAAACAGGGAGCCCTAAATGCTCCGTTCCACCCTTCTTTGGTGTAACTCCGCCAACCTACAAAACAGCATAATTTTCCATAACGTCAGTTAAACCTCTCAATCTCCATATCCCAAAAAAAATATCATTCCAACACACTAAGCGGGTGTTTAGGTACGCTTATGCTCAAAAGCTCATTTGTTTTCAAGAAGACCCAAATTAAGTAATTATGCTGGAGTAGCTTATTTCCTTCCAAAAATAATATAAGCCTTTTTGACATGAGCTTAACCAAACACTTTCAAAGTGTTAATAGCTTTTCCAAGATACAATAAGTTATTAAGCACTTGAAATATGCTTTACCCAAACACCCCCTAAACAAACACATACACAAAAACTAGATGCAAATATGCTATAAATAATACAAAAAAAAAAAAACTAGATGCAAATATGCTATAAGTGTATAAAACACATCTCCAAACAAATTCAAGTCATGCTTTCTAAAACTATTAATAAAAACTTCCAAAACTAACGGCTGGATTGTATATCAATTAATAGTTTCATATATATTCTCCGCGTCATACTTGCATCATTCCAAAATATTCATTTATAATTATCCGTCCAAAGATTTCGCTAAGCGTTACAACTTACAAGAGACCGTAAACAATTAACTTGTGCCACAAGCTTTCTCTATTTTCCTCTACTAATTTCATCATATCACCCAAATATTCACACTAAACAATATGCCAATACCATTCTAAATCACTCATCTCCGTATTAAAACACAATATTCATTTAAGATTGTCCGCAACATTTCTCGCAACCAATCGCCCTTACGAGTCACGAATTATCAGTGTCAACTAACAAGTCATAGCTTATGAAATAAAGAGTTGTATATAAATATCAACCACCAATAGGTATATAAAACACATCTGCAAACAAATTCAAGCCATGCTTTCTACAATGATTAATAAAAACTTTCAAAACTAGCGACTGGATTGTATATCAATTAATAGTTGCTAAAAAACAGTTAACTTGTTCCACAAGCTTTCTCTACTAATTTCATCATATCACCCAAATATTCTGACTAAACAATATTCCAATACCATTCTATATCACTCATCTCCGTATTAAAGCACAATATTCATTTAAGATTGTTCCACAAGTTTCATCTAAGTACAATACCATTTACGCGTAAACTATTAGTTAAACATGATTTTGTAACATAATTGTTTGTCATTTCCGCAATTAACACACAAAATCAAACTAATAATTTCCGCAGCGCTACTAACCGATTTCTAACCATCGAATACAATTAGTAACTAAGTTTCCGCTATTTCACAATACTATTTAAATCGTTAACCAAATACTATTATTTATAACACATAAGTGTCATTTCCGCAACTAACAACACAGAATCAAATTAATAACTTCCACAGCGCTACTAACCGATTTCTAACCAACGAAAAACACTAGTAACTTCCTCCACAAGTTTTCACTATTTCACAACAATATTTAAATCATTAACCAAATACTATTATTTATAACACATAAGTGAGTGTCATTTCCGTAATTAAAACTACAAACTAATAATTTAACAAACAGATCAGAAACCCTAGATCCAACAATAAAGAGATGACGTCATCATGAAATAAAATAGTTAAAAAAATATATACCATCTTAGTGCCGTATTCGATGGCTTGTTCGGTATGAAAAGTTCCATTTTTACCAGTGATACCTTGACAAATGACACGTGTGTTTTTATCAACGAATACAGCCGGTGGAGGTGGAGCTGTAGCGAAGGACCGCGATTGGGAGATCGGTGATGTTAATTTTGTTGATAGGTTAGCGACGAATCTGGCCGCTTGACGAGACATAATAATAATGGCTGCTGCTTAAATCTGTGTGTGTTTTGATTTGGGGGAAGACCTTTGAATGAGAGGGACAACGACGACAAGTTGTTTATTTAATGTTAGTAGAAAAAGGGCACAATTTGGGGGCTGCGAGTGTGGGAAATGTGAAATGTGAAATGTTATTCGGGTCGGGTCATATTATGTGAGCTAATTTTTTGTACATTGGTTTATACTTATTAGGTGACTAACACGGTACTCGCGCGATGATGTGATGGCGGTAGAAAAGTTACGTAAAGCATGAATAATTGACGTCGATATATGATAATAACAAATAAGAAAGGTATTTTGAGATGAAAACCGGCCAGAAAATAAGAAATATAAATAAATAAACAAACAAACACGCCTTTCCCTCGGAGAGAGGGAAACATTTTAATTTTCATTTTCAGATCAAAACAAAAACAGTTTTTATCATCTTCTTTGACTCTATTATCATGTCCTGAAAAACCTTTGAAAGAAGAAAAAAGAATATGGAAGGTGCAATGGAATTAATGAGGAGGATGCCACCAAAACACACAAATTGCACTTACTTTTATCTCTTTTACCCGACCACAAACAGATCATCCCTGATGACGTCATCATCCCATATAAACACTTTTATCTCTTTTACACAAACAGATCATCCCTGACAAGTCGGTGGTAGCTGTTGGCAGTGATAATTGTTGATTGCAGCTATAAAAGAAAGATTCATGTGTCATTTATGACGTAAAAGTTACTCTGTAATAAATATACTTTGATTATATTATGCAACTCGTCATGAAGATAGATTTATGCAATTCTTTAATAAAAATATGAGATCTAACTCGATACGAATATATATTAAACTTATCAACCATATTAATTGTATCTCATAAATTATGTGAAATTTATTAATACACCATGTTTAATATTTATACTATAGATAAGGCTACGTAAGATCGTTTGTAAAATCATCCATGAGATAATAAGTTGCAGATTTTCTAATCCTTTTTAGTTCACGATTATTATACTGATAATTATATAAATATTTAGTTACAAAATTAAATTTTAAAGATTGAATGATCATTATACACTAGCAGGGTACCCGCGCATTGCGGCGGCGGGTACCCTGTGATTAAAGTTCAGGCATCTACAAAATATCAATGACGAACTGATTAAACTGAGAAAAATAAGAAGAAAAGGATCTCAGTCTGACCAGATTAATCCGTTTTACCAGTTCTAATGTTTTCGGACAACTTTTATTGCCTAGCCGAACCAGTTGTGACTCCGGATTGCCGGTTAAACCAGTGAACCCATTGGTCCGGTTCGGTAACCATATGTACCATCAACTTGTTTTTATATACATTTTATGAAGCTTTGTGTGTTTTTATTAGTTTGTACAATATGTATAATAACATTAATTTTTCATTGTAAGGGTGTTTTAAAACACTTAGACAAATACAGCTCTCTGCTCGCTTTCGGATCCATACCAAACTGAGTATATAGGTTTCCCTGTATACCCTTTGAAATCTGCAACCTTAGCTTGTTCCTGTGTATGAAAGTATGAAACTCGATTATTCATTTATTCGTAAGAAGTTAGTAGTTCTAATCTTCTATATAAGCACTACTTTGGCAATTATCTTTGAAATGCATCTCAATAAAACTTCTATTAATCACATCTTTTATTGGTAATCAAAACTTCATCTTTAGTCTTTACTATGAAATTTGCCATGTTTTTGGTATATAAAAACTTTTTTTGACTTTTACTAGACATTCTAAATTCAATTTTAATAAAAATAGACGGGTCGCATTAAGTAACACTTCGTCAGATAGTTATATTACATCTAGTTCATCAAAATCAATACCACAAATCGCATATGCTTGTACAAGTATAACAATTGGACGACGTATATGTTCCAATCATAAAGGTGCATCTCTAGTTATCGCATATCAGCTAAAATAATGCACTGTGGGTAAATATTAACATTGTGGGCACGTAATTAAATTTCTCGTGCAAAGGTTAACAAAAGGGTAATTTGGAATAAGGACATCTCAGTTTTTATGAGGATTAGTTGCAACTTTTTTATATGATAAAGTATTAATGTAATGACTTTTTTTGGGATAACTATGGTTTCCGACCTCTTGGCCAACTAATCAGGACTTGGGAAGAATTTCAGGACATGGCCAGGTTCTAAAATCAAATATCAATGAGCAACCGAAATGGAAACAAACCTTGTCATAATCGAAACGGGAAAGAGGATCAGACAAAACAGCATAAGCTTCATTAAGAATAATAGCCATATCATGTCCAGCCAATCCTGCTATATCAGGATGACACTTCTTTTGTAGTGACCTATAGGCTTGTTTTATCGCCATATTATCGGACGAGCTATCTACGCCTAGAAGATCATACAGATCAAAATCTGTTATAGAAGAATTTGAGGACCCTGCAGCTTTGCATACCATAGAGGATGCATGATCATATTTTTTGCATGGAAATGATGATGTAGCGAAAGAGGGTCTGGATTTGATAGGTGTGAGTGACGATGGCGTAACTGTGGGAGCTGAAAGGATTAAGGAATGCATGGTGATTGATTGACCTCCAATGGAATAGGAATGAAGTGGGGGCAGAGGAGATGACAGAGGAACAAAGATATTTTGTAGGAGGAAATGTTCAAGATTTTTTCTCACTTTTTTTTCTTTTTTTGTGTCTTTTTTCCCTGCCACTGGTCCTATTTATGGTTTATCCAATTTCTTGATAAGAAAAAGTAAAAAATAATGAGAGCAAATTTTGATAAATAAAAATTTTAAATGTTGGCTTGTCGAATTATGTTGATGAACATATGTTAACACTTGTTTATAACAAAACAGGTTATTTACGTTTAAACATGTGTTCATCTGAATAATTAGCGCCTAAAAGTTTTGTTTAGCAAAACCAGGTAAACCTTTTGTATTAAAAATTTTCCTGAGTTCATCCAAACCCTCCAGTTTTATGCTTTCTACAGGATTATCTTTTTATTATTATGGACATACATGTGTAGTGTGTAAGCATGTATATCAAACAATGAAATTGCAATAACGGATAAGCCCTATTTGTTAGTTTGGTTTATAAGTATTGTTTGTACTTTGCTGTTCGCGAATATATGTACTGTAAAAGAATGGGGAAAATCTTATATTCAGAATTTAATTGGTGTTACGACCTTCTTGAACCATCGACAAGGATGAGCGAATATCAAGCCACACACTACACCAATCTACTTAAAAAATATCTGACACATAAACTTCACTTTCACGGTTTCACCAACAGTTCTGAACTTCTGATAAATCAAATGTAGGAGACTTGTAATTACAGATTAAAAAGCTCTCAAGATTCATCTCTGTCACTAACCATAATCTTTTTTTTAGTATGGACCACCGACGCATCTGCTCGGTAGGTATAACAAGTAAACAAGTTACAAGTATAGATACAAAAATAATCATATTTCTATTCGGACTTCCAGTATATCACGTTATATTAGTACAAAAGTTGACCACGTATGCAAAGTACTTGTCACAGAATCTTGGCCGGTTTGAACAAGACGACTATGAGCCACCCCGTATTGACTATAATATGGAATAATACCAACAAGCCTTACCAAATGCCTTCATTTTTTCGCAGATATTTAATAGATTGGAAAGAAAATTGAGCACACAAAGTAAGTTCAAATAAATGATTTACTTGAAAAAGGATCCATTCAATTCAACTCAATCAACCATAACTGAGTTTATATCTCAAAGTCCAAATACCTGTACTTTTTCAGCTTTAAATTTGCAAAACTAACGAAACAACGCCGTGACATGTGGCTTTGCGTAGAAGAAAGGATTCTAAAATACTCAAAAAGGTTAAAATTGCGACAATAATCACTTGAACTCGCCTGGGTGTTTTCTTCGTTATTATGAACTGAAAATGGATTCTTAATACATGGGTGGAATCACACAAGGCCCCTTTGTTTGAAGACTTCAAGCATTGCAGATCCGATCTTGGCTGGTGATTCTACAACTGTCACACCTGCTTCCTTCAGGGTCTTGATTTTGTCTTGTGCTGTTCCCTTTCCGCCTGATACTATGGCTGCAAGTTTCAGAGAGAAATTTGTTGAGTTAATGGTTTGCTTAAACGCATTAATATGCATTTGATTAGTATATTATAGTTTATTTTGGAATCATAAGAAACTCGTACCTCCAGCATGACCCATACGTCTACCAGGTGGAGCAGTAAGTCCAGCAATAAAACCGACGATAGGTTTATCAGTCCCGCTTTCCTGTTTTCATATTATAAATATTGGGTCATAAGTAACTCATGCCACAAGTTGATGACAGTAACTTAGTTCTCTAAAATATTTTGAAGCTCGTGCATTAGTTAAGTTTTAATGCTATAAGACCCTTCACTTGCAAATATCAGTGAAAACTGAAAAGAGCTATATGAACCCCCCTAGTATCTTGAACTTATGCTGTTTGAACACGATTACTAACATTCAAATGTAATTTATTAAAATAAACCCCACAACAAGCTTGTTCATTTTTCATCTTCATTGTGCCGGCTAACATGAGAGGTCATCAGTAAAATCAAGGTTGTAAAAATCGCTAGGCGCTAGTGAAGCGGTCGGGTAGGGCCTAGCGATTAATCGGTTAGGCGGGGATTAATCGGATTGGAATTTTTATGCACAAAATTTTAATTTTAGATATTATATTATATTATATGTATGAGATAAGCATAATGCATCAAAGTTTAAATATTTCAAGTGCTCAAATATAAACATAATACATAATTCTTCAAAAGTCAAACATAGATATTACTCAGTTTGTTGACCATTTTTAAGCGATCTTTGACTGATTTTATTCGATTAATCGGTTTGTTGACCGATTTTTAAGCAATTTTGACTGATTTTTAAGCAATTTTGACTGATTTTTAAGCGATTGCGTTGATCGATTTTTAAGCGATTTTGTTTGATTAGACCGATTTTGTCCGATTAATCGGTTTGTTGACCGATTTTTAAGCGATCTTTGACCAAAGCGATTAAATAGGCCGATTATGATAAATCAAGGCGCTTAGTGAGCGATCAGCGATTATGCGGAGATTAATCGGCCGCCTGGGCCGATTTTTACAACGGAGAGTAAAATATCATGTGACCTAGTTTTATAAAGGGGTATCATATCTGACCTTAATGAGGGCAGCAGCATCTTCTTCTGCAGTACCACCGATCTCACCAATCAGAACAATACCTGCATAGCAAATGGCATGAAGTTTCAGACACAGAAACAAAGCAAACTAAACTTAAATGACATGACAAATTCTATCATTACAAAAGTACTTGAAAGGTATCTAAATGCCACTATAAAAGATGCAACTATAAACGAATTTGTATTCTTAAAAAGCAATACTGAATGTTGAACTAAAGCTGCTTGAGAGTTAGTTAAAAGATATCTAAATACTAAACTTCTATATCACCATTATATATGTATTTGCACCTTAATTGACAGTTTGTGGCTAATATAAAGACAAGTTTCAAGACAAGTGCAGTTAACATGTGTTACTTTTACAAGTCAGCAGTGACTTTGCATCACTCTACACTGGCAGTCATTAACTGGTTTTCTCAAGTTGTTAGTATAAATAATCATTTCCTTCCTTTATAATAATCATCCAATACAGAATTTTGTAAAGTATGTGTGTGTGTGTGTGCACGCGGGCGTGATACTCAAGCTGCTCCTGGCTCCTGAGCTCACTAGAACTAGTTGAGCTGTTCTTAACTAACTGTGTACCTATTTCTCTTTCATTGCAATCATTTGAGTCTGTTTATCAGTACAATCATCTGTCTTGAGTCAATTAGATCTCCATTATTATTATAAATACATAAGTATAACCCTGTTTTCCGTGAAAATATATAGTTTCCTTCATAGTTCTAAACTTCTAACTTCTAAGGTCAAAAAGACCAATCCCAGATATAAAATGATAACAAATGTTGACCTTATGAGAAAATTAAAGCAACAATGTTTAACTTTTTAACACAGAGTAAATTAAATGATTATGAAGGATAAAAAAAAGTCCCTAGACTTAGAAGAAAGTAACATAATACCAATGATTAAACCTATATAAAGAAAACAAATTTACCAGTAACACATTACTATAATACTATAAGTCTATACTCGAAATCTCAAATGCTACACTCATAACTGAACTGTCACCATCCAAAATAATAATTTATCTTATAATTGCAACCATCAGTGATCAGTGTTGTAGGTTTCCTCCTCTAGATTATCATTAGTAGCAATACACCAATGTGAAGAGCTGAGCTCTAGTATCTTGCAGCAACTAATGCATACAATTATAACCATGTGGGATTATAATGACAGCATTGTGACACTTGAGGAAAAAAGTCATCAAAACATATCATTACACAATTAACACTTGTAAAGAGGCATTCCTGTAATTATATGACCATATATATGTTATCTAAATCATCTAAACGAAAAGCATACCCTTTGATACAAGAATGTAATTTTTTATTTTTTTTCAAAAACTCTGTAAGTATGTATTTTACGTGTCCAATCTGCCTATTGGTGCTTCTAAGCTCAAAGAATACTATCTGAATCTATATGATAAGTTTATATTTATAATAATCAGTAATAGCGCCAGGTCAGTTAAAATGCTAAGCAAAAGCTTTTTTTATGATATTTATGTTGGAAACAAACTGGATTTCCATAAACCAACATTGAATCAGCCTAAAATAAGCTGCGAGCAATTACCCAGACTGAAACAACTAACCAATTTTTAGTTCATTCCAAACTTAAGTTACCTTCTGTCTGAGGATCAGCAAGGAACTTTGTCACGCAGTCAACAAAGTTGGTCCCGTTGAAAGGATCACCACCAATGCCTACACAGGTGGATTGGCCTAGGCCAACTTGTGTGGTTTGATAAACCTGCGACAAGGCAAGACAAGCCATTCAAAAAGTTGCATAAGATGTTTATTAAAAATGAATATAAGCAACATTGAGGTAGAACAATGAAATTCTTAGGTAATATTTAATGTCATATCATGTGTGATAATAACCAAGTCCAGCATCCACCCCAAACCCGATTTGTCGCCATCTCTAGCACATAATGATAAGAGACGCATGCAACAATTCTGTAGCGAACCTCCTAACCATCAGAAAATCATAAATGGAGTAACAACTTTAAGTATATCTCACCGCTTCATACGTGAGTGTACCGGACCGAGATACAATACCGATGCGCCCAGGCTTGTGGATGTATCCAGGCATGATACCGATCTTGCACTCTCCAGGCTTGATGATACCTGGGCAGTTGGGACCAATCAACCGTGTTTTTGACTGCTGAAGAAGAGCAGCCTTTACCTTAACCTGTATGCATATATTAAAAACAGTTAGTGTCATACTTGCAGTGAAAGCAAAGGTAAACACACGTCATTGCAAAAGAATGTACAAAACTTAAACGTAGGTTACCATGTCATGTTGTGGTATTCCTTCAGTAATACAAACGATCAAATCAAGTTCGGCCTCCAACGCCTCCATGATTGCCGCTGCAGCAAAAGGTGGAGGCACATAAATCACTGACGCATTAGCCTTGGTTTCAGCTTTCGCATCAGCAACACTGTTGAAAACAGGGAGCCCTAAATGCTCCGTTCCACCCTTCTTTGGTGTAACTCCCCCAACCTACAAACAGCATAATTTTTCATAACGTCAGTTAAACCTCTCAATCTCCATATCCCAAAAAAATATCATTCCAACACACTAAGTGAATTTTTAGGTATGATTATGCTCAAAAGCTTATTTGTTTTCAAGAAGCCCCAAATTAAGTAATTATGCTAGAGTAGCTTATTTCCTTCCAAAAATAATATAAACCTTTTGAAATAAGCTAAACCCAACACTTTCAAAGTGTTAATAGCTTTTCCAAGATACAATAAGTTATTAAGCACTTGAAATATGCTTTACCCAAACACCCCCTAAACAAACACATACACAAAAACTAGATGCAAATATGCTATAAATAATACAAAACAACAAAAACTAGATGCAAATATGCTATAAGTGTATAAAACACATCTCCAAACAAATTCAAGTCATGCTTTCTAAAACTATTAATAAAAACTTCCAAAACTAACGGCTGGATTGTATATCAATTAATAGTTTCATATATATTCTCCGCGTCATACTTGCATCATTCCAAAATATTCATTTATAATTATCCGTCCAAAGATTTCGCTAAGCGTTACAACTTACAAGAGACCGTAAACAATTAACTTGTGCCACAAGCTTTCTCTATTTTCCTCTACTAATTTCATAATATCACCCAAATATTCACACTAAACAATATGCCAATACCATTCTAAATCACTCTCCCGTATTAAAACACAATATTCATTTAAGATTGTCCGCAACATTTCTCGCAACCAATCGCCCTTACGAGTCACGAATTATCAGTGTCAACTAACAAGTCATAACTTATGAAATAAAGAGTTGTATATAAATATCAACCACCAATAGGTATATAAAACACATCTCCAAACAAATTCAATACATGCTTTCTACAATGATTAATAAAAACTTTCAAAACTAGCGACTGGATTGTATATCAATTAATAGTTGCTAAAAAACAGTTAACTTGTTCCACAAGCTTTCTCTACTAATTTCATCATATCACCCAAATATTCTCACTAAACAACATGCCAATACCATTCTATATCACTCATCTCCGTATTAAAACATAATATTCATTTAAGATTGTTCCACAAGTTTTATCTAAGTACAATACTGTTTACGCATAAACTATTAGACAAACATTATTTGGTAACATAAGCGCCATTTCCGCAATTAACACACAAAATTAAACTAATAATTTCCGCAGCGCTACTAACCGATTCCTAACCAACGAAAAACACTAGTAACTTCCTCCACAAGTTTTCACTATTTCACAACAATATTTAAATAATTAACCAATACTATTATTATTTAAGTGAGTGTCATTTCCGTAATTAAAACTACAAACTAATAATTTAACAGACAGATCAGAAAGAAACCCTAGATCCAACAATAAATAGATGACGTCAGCATGAAATATACCATCTTAGTGCCGTATTCGATGGCTTGTTCGGTATGAAAAGTTCCATTTTTACCAGTGATACCTTGACAAATGACACGTGTGTTTTTATCAACGAATACAGCCGGTGGAGGTGGAGCTGTAGCGTATGAACGCGATTGGGAGATCGGTGATGAAGACGATTTTAGTTTTGTTGAGAGATTAGCGACGAATCTAGCCGCCTGACGAGACATAATAATAATAATGGCGGCTTAAATCTGTGTGTTTTGATTTGATTTGGGGGAAGACCTTTGAATGAGAGAGACGACGACAAGTTGTTGCTTATTTTATTAAATGAATCAAGGAGGAATAATGTTTTAGTGGAAAAAGGGCACAATTTGGGTGTCGAGTGTGGGAAATGTGAAATGTTATTCGGGTCGGGTCATATTATCTGAGCTAATTTTTTGTACATTGGTTTATACTTATCAGGTGACTAATACGGTACTCGCGCAATGATGTGATGACGGTAGAAAAAATACGTAAAGCATGAATAATTGACGTCGATATATGATAATAACAAATAACAAAGGTATTTTGAGATGAAAACCGGCCAGAAAATAAGAAATATAAATAAATAAACAAACAAACACGCCTTTCCCTCGGAGAGAGGGAAACATTTTAATTTTCATTTTCAGATCAAAACAAAAACAGTTTTTATCATCTTCTTGAATCTATTATCATATCCTGAAAAAACTTTGAAAGAAGAAAAAAGAATATGGAAGGTGCAATGGGATTAATGAGGAGGATGCCACCAAAACACACACAAATTGCACTCTCTGCACTTTTATCTCTTTTACCCGACCACAAACAGATCATCCCTGACAAGTCGGTGGTAGCTGTTGGCAGTGATAATTGTTGATTGTAGCTATAAAAGAAAGATTCATGTGTCATTTATGACGTAAAAGTTACTCCGTAATAAATATACTTTGATTATATTATGCAACTCGTCATGAAGATAGATTTATGCAATTCTTTAATAAAAATATGAGATCTAACTCGATACGAATATATATTAAAATTACCAACCATATTAATTGTGTCTCATAAATTATGTGAAATTTATTAATACACCATGTTTAATATTTATACTATAGATAAGGCTACGTAAGATCGTTTGTAAAATCGTCCATGAGATAATAAGTTGCAGATTTTCTAATCCTTTTTAGTTCACGATTATTATACTGATAATTATATAAATATTTAGTTACAAAATTAAATTTTAAAGATTGAATGATCATTATACACTAGCAGGGTACCCGCGCGTTGCGGCGGCGGGTACCCTGTGATTAAAGTTCAGGCATCTACAAAATATCAATGACGAACTGATTAAACTGAGAAAAATAAGAAGAAAAGGATCTCAGTCTGACCAGATTAATCCGTTTTACCAGTTCTAATGTTTTCGGACAACTTTTATTGCCTAGTTGAACCAGTTGTGACTCCGGATTGCCGGTTAAACCAGTGAACCCATTGGTCCGGTTCGGTAACCATATGTACCATCAACTTGTTTTTATATACATTTTATGAAGCTTTGTGTGTTTTTATTAGTTTGTACAATATGTATAATAACATTAATTTTTCATTGTAAGGGTGTTTTAAAACACTTAATTTACTTCATTTTTCATTATTAGTAAATGTGTTAGCTTAAAATTTGAAGCCTTTTTTTTTGGAAAATTCCAAAGACGTAGTATGAAAGATAGATCAAATCACTTTAATTGATATTCAATAAAATTATACAATATAACATTTATCAGGATTGCTACCCCATCTTGCTACCTCCACACTTTGTGGTACATATCATTGAGCGTGCAATACTTCCCAAAATTGTTTCCCCCCCACTTTTTTGATGCAGCTACAGTCGCTTTGTGTGTGGGTGTACAGGGAAACCAACAGTGAATTGCTACCCCTAAACCTTCTTCTCCCACTCTCTCACATATAACAAAACGCACCCAAAAACACACACATAACTCAAATCCCATCTTTTATATCACTAAAAACACACACGCACACACTGGATCTATTGTTCACTCCCAAAAAAAATTAACGATCCACGAATCCACAACATAAACAAGGTATTTTTTTTTTTTAATTTGGGGTTTTTGTTGCATTTGTGATATGTGGTTCATAAGAATTAGGGTTTCGTTTAAATTTCAGGGTTCTTATGAAATTAGGGGTGTTTGACAAAGTAAAGTTGCATAATTAAAGGTATGATTTTGTTCGAGTTTTTTTTTTGTAGCAATATGTTCAGTTGCTGGTCCAATCTCTTAGTTGTTAAAATCAATAAATCAGATCTGGTAACCCAAATATAGGGTTCTTCATTTTTTAATTCCAGCTAATTTTTCTATAAAAAGTTTGTATTTTATTAATGGTTTTATGTTTAATTGCAGCTTGGAACTATTTCGAGTTGGATATGCAAAAAAGGTTGAAGTGCCGATGCCATGAATTTTTTTACCAAAGGTATGTGATTCTTTATTATTTTTCTTTACTGATTTGTGGTTACTTTGTGTTTAGTTTAAGTGGGTACTGATAGGATTTTGGTTTTGTGATTCGTGGTTTTTGGTCTACTGGGTAACTCAGCTGAGAATTTTTTCCAGGTTGTGTGACAAGATGTAGATGGAGTAAAAGAACAACGGATCAGAATTTCAAGATTCAGAGCAACAAATGTAGGAACCCAGACCTTGAAATGGCATGTAAGCTTAAATTCTTTTAATTTCGAATATTGAATTGGGGGCTTCTTTAATTTGTTAGTTTGTTTGGTGAATTAAGTTGTTAAAATTTAAGTTAATTGTATATAAAGTTCTTAAGCTCATGTGAATAAGCTCATAAGCCTGTAAAAGTAAGCTTATAAGCTTATCAAACTGTCAATAACCTTAGTCCCATTAAACATGAAACTCTTAAACTGAAAAATAAGTCGAAAAGTGGGTTTATGATATATAGGGTGAGTCCAATAAGTTCATAAGCGTATATACAAGCTTAAAAAAACACCCAGTAAGAGTGCTTATTAGCCGAGTCAAATAATGTTGTTATATAGACGGTGTTTTATGGATTGTGTCATATAAAGCGATACGATTTATTTGCTTATTTTGTGGAAAAATAGATAGTGTTCGACCCTTTTTTTTGCTTATTTTTGTCACTGCAATTTGATTTCCAGGACGCTGTTAGCAGGAATATCAGCTTCGATAGATTGTGCGTTTTCCTATGGCACAAGGCTACTACCGGGTTTTGGTAATACCTCAGGATACCAGGTAAGCACATATCCTCTACGAAAGTTGTTTTCAGATTGTACATTTAAAAGTACTATTGTTGAAAACTCATATGGACGTGAAGACATCAGGTATATGATTCATTATTCGCGTAACTCAATATCAGGAATGCGCGTCACACTTTATCCCTGCTGTTTATAATTTAGTCGAGGTCATTAGTAAATGAATGATAATATTTAACAAAAATTTTAGTACATAAACATAGGGCGTATACCTTTTTTGTGCAAGTTCTTTCAATGAGATTATGAGATTAACAGTTACTGTTAGAAATATATAGAATAATATTAACAGTTACTGTTAGAGATACGTGATTGATCCATGAGCGGTAATGTGTTGTGATGGTTTAATCCGATATCTTATTCACATTCTTTTTTGTGATTTGGGGTTGGTTGCATTTCTGATGTTTGGTGTCGGGATCTCAGTTGCATTTCTGATTCGGTTGTTTAATGTATGCTTGTTTTTAGTTAGTTTGATTATTTGGATTACTTTGTGTCAACTGATTACGTGCTTTTGCTTATTTCAAAAGACCTTCTGTACTAATGAACAATCATAACTGCTTATCTGATTATTATGTTTGGTGACAATAGAAGTAAAATGTATCTTATGTTGTGTCTTTTTTCAGATTGCAGATGTGTGTGGTCACGCCATGTGACATTATACGCCATGCTCGGCAGTGGCTATCCTTTCAGGTGGGTCAGATGTTAGGAGTTGCCCATTCAAGTAGAAGTGGCTACATCAGCAAATAACATATCAGATCAAAACAACTTTGTTTTTCTATTAGCCATGATTGGTACGTTTAGTTCTGTGATCATGTTTTGTTCATATAACAGGTCTACAATAATAAATGCCTTGGTTATTTTTGATGATACAAGTAAAGCATTTCACCGCTGGATTTGGAGTATACAAATTGAATGAGATTAAAATATGTGCATATATATGAACCCACAACATGTGAGCAAGTGTAGGCCTGAGAGCAATTGGTGACACAACTTCCATTAGTTGCATGTTTTGTCATAAATGAAGATCTAGGTGGAAAATTGGAGGGAGGCTATACTGAAATTGCATTTGTATTTCCGCATGATACAATCTAATGGGTTAATGGACAAAGTAGGCTATAGGTTATGAAACGTGAAATAGATTACTGGGTATAAAGGGGGTTTAACTTACCATACGTGTAAAGTATTTTACAAAAAATTTGTACCTTCTCATTTCAAGTAAATGTTTTCTAATTTTCAACAATGGATGGCAAAATAGTGTGTTGGAATTATATATCAAAAGACAGTTCGAAGTCCTAAAGTCTAAACGCTTTAATACACTGTTGGTGATTTTTAGATCTTGAACCACTTTATTTTTGCCCACTTCGATGGCTATTAGAAAAGAGCATAAAAAGAGTTTCATTTTTTATTAAACCATTATATGCTAATTACTGTTTACTGTGTATACA
>LBNU01031819.1:54955-114908 GCA_014162995.1 Artemisia annua
TTATAGATTGCACTAGACTAGAAAGGACAACAAACACACAACTCAACACAATATTACAAAGTTAACTAACAACATATTAAGTTAACAAAAGACATAGAACAACATTAAAGATAACAATGAAAAGTGTTGTGAACAGAAGTTCTAAATGTTTTATATATAGTAGAGATAGAGATTTTATAAAAGAATTATTTTATTCTTTTATATTTTGCTCATAATCATATCAAAATATTACAAGTGTGGTAGACTCAATTTCTTTCACTTCATTTAATAATTTTGAAATATATTACAATTGTATAAGCATGAACATAAATGGAAATAAACTATAAGAGGGAAAAAGATAAATAGATAAATAAGTGAGGGTTAACGTTCAAAGCTTTTTGAGTTGTGAATCGTTGTGATGGTTAACTCGTTTATTAAAACGGGTTATACTTAAAGTACAAACATTATAAATTTGGTTCTCAAATTCAATTGTGTTCATTCAGTTATTTTTAGTACTAAGGGCCCGTTTGGTTTGTGGATTTAGGATTAGGGTTAAGATTTGGATTTGATGTGAGAGAGAGAAAATGATATAATAAATAAATCATATTAAATGTTAAAAGTAAAAATTAAAAATTAAAAAATAAAATATTATAAATAAAATATAGGATGATATGTGGTTAGATGTGTGTTACTCGTTTATGGATGTACAAAAAGGTAAGCCAATTCAAAATCCTGACCATATAGCAGGGGTTTGCACATGAAAAATATTTGGGCCTTATTTCTGTATCCAAAAACCATGCACATCAACCAAATGCTTGATTTGATCACAATCCCAACCTGACATCTCCAACCCCCATACCAAACGCACCCTAAATTCTTACTTATCGTGATACTTTAACAACTATTCACCTCCAAAACCATCCACTTTTGTTTTTTCTCATACAACTCTTGCACGATATTCGTTTCTTCTTACACAATAACAGATCAGAGAGAAACACAACATGCAAAATGCATGTTAAGGAAAATGATAAAGCCTAGACTTTGTCAATAACTTACTATACATTATCTTGTATATAGTTGTAACCGGTCCTTATATTTAGTGATATTAGTTGTAAGTGTAGTTTGATTACCTGCTTACCACAATGAGAATAACATACACAAAACTTTCTAAGCTTTCTTGCTCTTGACTTCTCATGGTATCAGAGCTTTAAAAAAAGCAAATGAGCTACGATCCTCCATTACTTTATAATATTTTTTCACCGCAAAATCGTCCAGCAATGTTAATCACCGCTAAAATATCATGAGTCACCCATTCCGGATGCTTGTCTTGAAAAATCCACACAAGTCATGTTGAAAGTCCAACCATATCTTCATCACGTGTACCCATTACAATCTTGAACCCGTAACCAAAATAGGTGCTTTACCCACTAAAATCTTGAACCATCACCAAAATAGGTGCTTTTGTTTTTTCTTGTGTTGTTTAGAAAATATTTTTTGACAAACTAATAAAATGCTTATTTAAGATGAAACCAAAATTTACTTTTTCACAATTTATAGTTGGATGTATATGCGTGGAATCTTTGAATAAGTCATCCTCTTAACAAATCATGTTCAAGTTATTCAGCCATGATAGATTTTTTATTCATTTGTAAGCGGTTTAACAAAGTAGTGGTGACTGTTTTCAACTCTTTTGGTGACCGCCATAAGGAGATTTGCACCCCTGATATATTATATGAGGGTAACACTCCTACCAAAAAAGCTATGTAGGTAGTTGGCATTCTATTATTGTAAGCATAAAACTTTTTGAAAATATTGTCGATTAAAGTCTATTAACATATGTTAGTTTACAAGTTAGACAACGGAGATGATACATTCACATTCACATCATGTGGATGCATAATCTCTTATTAAACAAACGCAAACACCTTTATTGTAAAGTCGTGAAGTACTCCGTATCAGACATGTAACTTTGCAATCACTTGAAACTCGTTTGTGTTTATCTCACCAGAAAAGACGTTCTTTTTCCTTATCAATTATTAGCATAAAACCTTGCGAGTATAAGAGTAAATTTGGTTAAAACTCTCATAGCAAATTATCTTTTGGGTGTAAAGTACGAAGTATATAGTCACATAATATAAAGAAAAAATAAATTTGCTTAAAACTCAAAAACTTAATAAATGAGTAATGTTCTTAGATTTTAGAGGTGGCAATCCGTGCACAAAATCATAAAAGATAGGCTTCTATTAGCTAATTTGTAAAAGATTTGAGCACATTTAGCATATTCATTTACTTGAAATGGGCATGTATGACCATTTCAAAAGTTAAACGACATTAACGGACACATGTTTTATTCTCAATTGGAGAACATTGCAATTGTTAAAAAAAAAAAAAAAAAAACCCCTTATAAATAACATATATTTAGTTATTTAAATATAAATAAGTTGTTACGTTTGGGGAATTTTTTTCCCGTTTAAGGTCTTTTCTAAAGCGATTCATATAGCATGAGCCCGTTTAAGCACGAACCCGTTTAAACCCGTGGCCCGAGCCTTCCCGACCCGTCCATTTTGCCACCTCTATCTAAAATGTCACTACTCATAAAAGGCCATATAATCTATTAACAAAGTATATAAGTACTTAATTAGTACAATTTAAATCAGTAACTTTCTTCGCTCTTATTAGTCCACAAATGCATAGGCAAATTATTAAACTTATTGAGTGATGAGAAAAGTTCAATACGAAACAACATTTATCTAAAGAACAAATAACAAGATCTCAACCATCCATTCTTCTTTCATCCAATGGTTTAGATTAAAATGAACAAATATACTGAGGGGCATTTTAGTCATTCAATACTTTCTACCTAACCCCTTAAACACACACTGTACACACACATTCACACTAGTCTCTCTCATCTCTCTCTCAAATCCCCAAACACGTCGCCGTCGATGGACAAGATCACCGGATATTGTTTTCGAGATAAGCTAGAGCTTTTCCAGCGAAACATCCCGGCGCCGTCAATGGAGAGGACGCAGATTTTGCCGCGTTGATCCTTGACCGAGCGAACAGCGTCATTTTCAGGTGAGACGTGATGTTTGACCGAGTGAACATCGTCGTCGTTGTTTTCAGGTCGTCGTTGTGGTCATCGTGGTTTTCAGTTTCTAGAATGTGGAGTTGGTTTTATTTGTTGGAAGCGTGAAGGAGAAAGAAGCCATTGAAGGAAAAAAACCTTCTGTGTTTTTTAGCACAACAAACGAAAAAGAAAAGGATGGAAAGGAAGAAGGACACTGCAATCACGTGGGTGGGGTGACAAATACAACTTCTTTTTTTAATATTTTATTATTTTAGCTTATTTTTATTTGTACAAATCCTTCTAGTTTTTTGTCACCGATGCAAATGTACTTTTTGTTCCATGTTTGACTGTTCTTATTTTTTTCCCTTTTATTGATTTATAAAGCTAATTAACTAAATACATGTTTTATAAGTTGTTATATATAAAAGTGAACTCTAAAAATAAAAATAAGAGATAAAAGTGATTTGTAATAACATTTTTTATATATAAGTTTGACTTCCTCGATAATAATGTAATGTGAGATGATTGGATTAATGTAATTGTCACTGCAAATTCATAAAAAAAAATACTCCCTTGTGATTTCATACAAAATTCCATGGGATTCACAATGAATCCCTTGTGATTTCATACAGAATCCCATGGGATTCACAATGAATCTCATGGGAAGCACCAAAGAATCCCATGGGATTCATACAGAATCCCATGGGATTCACAATTAATCCCATGAGATGCACCAAAGAATCCCATGGGATGCACCAAAGAATCCCATGGGATTCATACTGAATCCTTTGTGATTTATCGTCTTTATACGAATCCCGTGGGATTTTTCTGGACGGAAATTTTGAAAAAAAAATCGTCTTTTTACGAATCCCATGGGATTTTTCTGGATGGAAATTTTGAAAAAAAAATCCCGTGGCCCGAGCCTTCCCGACCCGTCCATTTTGCCACCTCTATCTAAAATGTCACTACTCTCATAAAAGGCCATATAATCTATTAACAAAGTATATAAATACTTAATTAGTACAATTTAAATCAGTAACTTTCTTCGCTCTTATTAGTCCACAAATGCATACGCAAATTATTAAACTTATTGAGTGATAAACACTTGAAACTCCGGTTTGTTTTTGTTTTTTTTTTTTTTTTTTTTTTTTTCAAAAAAAAAAAAAAAAAAAAAAAAAAAAAAAAAAAAAACTCCACTGTTAAAAACTAAAAAAAGAAAAGTAAAATCAGATCCAACAAAAACCAACCAATGTCTTTGGAGTTCGAGTCAAACTAGTTAATCAACTATCCGAAACCTAGGAGAAGGAAGAACACTGACAAAAGTTAAAAAAATGGGGGTTTCAATATCTTTCATTGGAATCGCAGTTACAGTCGCTCTGATTTCACTCCTCTTCACGTTATTTAATCCACTCACTAATTATCATCCTCATCCTGCATCACCACCAACTCCTGTATGTAATACTTTCTTACTTTATCATTAATTAATAAGTGTGTAGATCAAGTAAGCTTGTAGTTGCATATGTGTTTAGCAATTACTTGTTCTAATGGGTTTGGTAACAAAGCTTAAGGGGGATCTTTCATTTGTGTCATTGTGTTTTTAGAGTGATCATATGAAACTGAATTATCAGATAATGACCCTTGTATAATTAGATAATTTAGATAACACCCCGCAAAGCCGAAAGCAATGGACTACTTGGATAATCTTGTGGTTTACTAAAAACCGTGATGGAAGGATGCTAGTAGCCTATCACTTGAAGGTTATAAGAGGCTTAGATGTCTTACATCATACCAATGTGGGACGGGAAGGATATTTTGTGCAAGTAAACTTAGTTAGCGTTGTTTATAGTGTTTTATAATCAAAGTTTTCAAGGGATAGAATTCATGTAGATTTACTACTATAGCTAACTGCAATAATTTGTGGCAGAGATTGTTCACAGTAGAAGATCTAGCGATATACAATGGGAGTGATAATGGCTTGCCCATCTTGTTAGGAATTCTTGGGTAGGTACTCACTTCTTCACTCTTTCTTTCTGTTATATATTTGAACTATCGTTAGTGACTTTTTAGTAACAAGCTCGATCGTGTTTAAGCTTGGGATATCATGATAATAACTCTGTGCAGCCTCGGTGATATGAAATTTTTTGTTCATGAGAAAATCTTGATAATTGCATTTAGCTAATGTCCCGATATCCATTTCTAGCATTTTTTGAAAGTTATTGGTTTTTTGAAAGTAATAACTCATACCAAATTTTATAGGAAGATCTGATTTAGATAGTTGTTCTGAATGATGCCATGAAGAGAGTATAGGATTAGGTCTATTTGATGTATGCTTATATTGAGATATTAACGAGGTGGGTTTTAATACATTACTTTCTTTCGTGGATGGAACTTCAGGTCAGTATTTGATGTGACGAAAGGAAAATCTCATTATGGGCCCGGCGGCGGCTACCATCATTTTGCCGGAAGGTGCTATCTTTTTCCCCTATTACTTAACTTAATATGAAATGTTCATAATTACAACACGTGTCCCCTAAAAGTTACTCGTGCCTATAATTATTGGTAAGGCGTTCATCAATCAAAAAGCATAAAGTTTTACATTCCGTTGACCCAAAGGGGGATTTAAATAGAAGATTAGTTTCTTATCTCTGAGTGATTGACTTGTTCCAGACTTGACATTTTATGTTTTCTGATGTCCGACTTTTATCATTTTGGTCTGATACTAGTCTCATCCGTTCTCTTTTTTCCATTTCAGAGATGCTTCCAGGGCATTTATCTCCGGAAACTTCACAGGTACGTTTGTCAATCCCTGTCAAATACTGCATATGTTGTTGTGACACGTGATGCTGGTTTACTTGAACTTTAATGCTTGCTTGACAAGCAATACGTTTTCAAAATTTCGTCATTCAATTTGTGCATTATAGGAAGAAAAAGAAGTAGATGAATTTGGTACAATTCAAGGAACAAGTTCTGGAAGAAGTTATGATCGTGAACTTGCATATATTAACTTTGGTTTTGTTTGTCATTTAATGGATACAGGGGATGGACTTACTGATTCTTTGGTTGGTTTATCTAGCACCGAGGTAAGAAATGTTTAGTCTTCACAGTGAATGATTGGATCAGTAATATAACAATACATCATATTCGGATGATAGTTAAAATGCTTAACATCCTATCTCTATTTTATAGGTGAAAAGTATAGTTGAATGGAGAGACTTCTATTCCAGGACATACATGTAAGTTTATGTTAGTCTCTGTGCCATCCATCCATACTTGTATTAGAATACATGCTCATTTTATGGGACCGAGGGACTAATTATTTTCACGATTCTATGGTAGCTGATTCTGTTATTGTTTTGATTGGTGGTATCAGATATGTTGGCAAGTTAATTGGTCGATATTACAACAGTGAGGGGAACCCCACAAAATATCTTAAGGGAGTCGAAGCGAAGGCTGCAAGAGGTGCACAGTTGATGGAGAAGCAAAAGCAGGAAGAAGCCAAAGTACCTGGCTGCAATTCTAAGTGGAGCCAGAATGAGGGTTCTGAGGTACGCCCGTTGACAACCATACTTTTATCATTTCATTTGACTTTTATGTTGGGTGTTCAAAACTTATGTTTTGATGTATATGGCAGGTGTGGTGTGACCATGGATACCCACGGTTAGTTCAAAGACCACTGGAAATAGCATTGACTGGGAAAATGAGCAAACGCTGTGCATGCTACAATGAAACAGATTTAGACCAACCGGGTTTAGAAGTTTATGAAGGATGCGGTTACTTATCTAAATCATGTCGGCTGTGATTCTCATGAAACGAGTGCCATTGGCTTCATAGTCTGCTATAGGTTTTTTGTTTTTGATTATTATAGTGATCTTATAGGAAACTTTTCGTTGAAAATCACGTGTCTATTTTGACATCATTGGAAGAACATTTTCCGTTACTAATAGTATACAGTGACCAATTGACCGTGTGAATAGTGGAGTGTGGTTGTGTGATCTTGTGGCTTTTAAGCTAGCATCTCCAAATTTGAACACATTTTAAAGGCATGCTTTGCATCAAATTTGTTTCCAGAGAAACCTATGCACTTTATTTTATGTTTAATTAACTGTAGTTGATAACTAAAACAATTCAAAAGCTCATATTTTGGCATAAACAATTATGGGGTTGTTTGGATTAGCTTATTCCGTCAGTTTATTTACTTAGACCGGCCCTAATGGGTCGTTCAATGACCACTACGGGTTAAAGATGATGATAAGTTGAAAGGTAGGAGTGATGATCTGGGTGGATGTGGTGAAGGATGTTATCATTACTACTAGTTCTATATGAATTCAAAAAAGTCAATAAACTTACTTTTTAAGTCTCAAAGGCTTATGAGCTTATCAACAACATAAAGTACCCCAAAAGTCGAGTGGACTTTTCAGTCTCACTTAAGCTTACAAGCTTAAAAGATAAGTTAATCCAGACTTGCTCAATGTTATCTTTTGCATAGTTAAAATAATTGCAACTCACTAATTTGAACTACTTTTCTTACAAAATGATCCACATTACATGTAATCACAAACAAGGTAGCCTAGTAGTAAGACACTCTTGATTTTTTCACAAGAGGTTTCATGTCGAAACAAACCTTATTAGTTACACATCTTAGGTTTACCAAAGAAATGATCAAAAACGGCTACGAAGATACCCCGGTTAAATCTTGTACTTCATCACTGAGTAAGCGTACTCGAATAATCCGAACAATCTCTTTATAATTTTTTTGACACATTGAGAGTGGTTACATAAGTCTAGCCAGCTTATAACTTATTTGGTTTTGGGCTTATGTTTCATAAACTTACTTTTGCGGCTTATTTTGAAACTTTCCGCTTATATAAATTCTTGCCAGTTTGCCTCCAATATTCACACACTCCAAACAACAAATGTTAAACCCTGCAACCTTATACAAAACCAGTACCATAACAACCATACTCCAAAACATCAAATCCTTAAACCACTTAAAACAGCTACATTGCATCATCATAACATCACCCATAAACCAACATGACCTCACATCACATCTCCTTACATTTGCATCATCAAAACCAAACACCCTAGACTATGCATACACCATTTTCCTCAACCTTAAAAACCCAACTACCTTTAACTACAACACCATTATTAGAGCCTTTGCCAAAACCAAAAACCCAAACATGTCTATACAACTTTTTAAAAAAATGTTGTGTCTAGGTTTAGTACCTGATTATTTGACTTACCCTTTTTTACTTAAGGCCGCGTCGAGGTTAAGTGAGGTTCGCGTTGGGTTTTCGGTACATGGGAGAGTGGTGAAAGATGGGTTGGAGTGTGATAGGTTTGTTAGGAATGGTTTGATTCATATTGGGGGGTGTTTTAGGGAGGTAAAGTATGCGCGTAAGGTGTTTGATGAAATGTTTGATAATAAGAATTTGGTGTCGTGGAATTCGATGTTGGATTGTTATGTGAAATGTAGGGAGGTGGAGTTGGCGAGGGAGGTTTTTGGGGTGATGCCGGAGAAGGATGTGGTGTCGTGGAGCTGTATGGTTGATGGGTGTGTGAAGTGCGGGGAGTATGGTGAGGCGTTGGAGGTTTTTAGGGACATGTGTGGGAAAGGTGTGGAGGCGAATGAGGTGACAATGGTGAGTGTTTTGGGTGCTTGTGCGCATTTGGGTGCGCTTGAGCAAGGGGTTTTGATGCATAGGTATATTGTTGAGAAAAGGATTGGGTTTACTTTGGTGTTGAGGACGTCGCTTGTGGATATGTATGCTAAATGTGGGGCGATAGATGATGCGTTAGTAGTGTTTCGTGAAGCTTGTAAGAAGGGAACGGATGTTTTGATCTGGAATGCGATGATTGGTGGGCTTGCTACACATGGGTTTTTTCGTGAATCGCTTGATATGTTTACAGAGATGCAGAATACGGGGATTACCCCTGATGAGATTACGTACTTATGTATCCTTAGCGCTTGTGCTCATGGTGGTTTAGTTAAAGAAGCTTGGTACTATTTTATTTCTCTTGCCAAAAATAATATGTACCCAAAAACTGAACATTATGCTTGTATGATCGATGTATTAGCACGATCGGGACAACTAACACAAGCATATAAGTTCTTATCTGATATGCCTACAGAACCAACGCCTTCAATGTTGGGTGCACTTTTCAATGGCTGCATTAATCATCGGAATCTTGATCTTGCTGAAGTAGTGGGAAAAAAGCTTGTTGAATTAGAACCCTGTCATGATGGGAGATATGTTGGTTTATCAAATGTTTATGCGGTGATTAGAAGATGGGATGAAGCAAGAGCAATGAGAGAAACAATGGAGAAAAGAGGTGTGAAGAAATCGCCAGGGTGGAGCTTTGTGGAAATTCTTGGATCGACTCACAGGTTCATAGCTCATGATAAAACTCATTCTGACTCTGAACAAATATACAATTTATTGAATTTTATAATGAAGCAATTGGCTGATGTAGATTTAGAAATGTCGCAACCTGATTGTATCTATGATATTGCTGTAGATTTGTGATTTGCGATTTGCAATTTGCAATTTATTTATTTTTACTATATAGGATTTGTATATGATGATTGTCTATTCATGGCTCTAGGGCGGTGTTGTAAAACAAGAATAAAATTTATTCTTGAGATTATTTGAAGGTATGATGTTTTTACAAACACAAATTAGAGAATGGCATGCCTGAGACAGATCCTCATAAAGATTGTGTAAAACGACGAAATGCTAATCCACTTAATAAAGTTATTCTATTACGCCATTTAAGAATCAAGAATCGTATTTTCTGGTTCTGTGACTCACATGTACTTGCCTCATTGACCGAACAACCATGATTTCCCTGCACAATATCTAAATTTTCGAACATTGTGGCAAACTAAAAAAGAATACAAAAAATAAATAAATTGTACACATATGGTATGTGCATGCCCAACTTTAGGTGCATTTATTAGCATTGAACTATATACATTACACTCCATGCTACACTTGGTAAATATGTCTTGAAAACCTATTACATCGACACATTACACATGGATCATATAGAGCAATACCTAGAAAACTAGTTTTACATACGTGAAATTAATAGTGGCACAGAAGCAATGGTGTCCTCGCCCATAACAGGCTCGAAAAGATCCAAGCCCCCATAACGTTCAAGAACACGCATTCTGCACTCCTCTGCAGCCATTAATCCGGTTGAGTAGGCACCATGTACCGAGCCTGGGTAGTCGGAACTTGTTGCCTCCCCTGCAAAGAATAAGTTATCCACTGGGATTCTTAGCTTGTCATACAGATCATGGGGTTTTCCTACTGTATCATAGCTATATGAACCTAGTGAATTCACATCACTGCCCCAACGAGATACTAGATACTGAATCTGCATAAAAGAAAACACCAAGAAATAAAAATGTTAGGGATATGGGTATAAAAATGTTAGGGATATAGGTACTTTACTACTAAGAGGGTGTTTGGATGTGCAATTCAAAAGTAATTACGTATTATCAGGCTTATAGGTGGCTTGAAATTTAAAATATGCTTATGCTATTTGAAGTTGCAACAATCAGATTTTTGGAGGTTTGAATAATTGAAAATTTATGGTTACCTAATAAAACAATATATAAAATGACCAAAATGGCATTTATGTGGTAAATAACCAATCATTGTGACCTCATATTCCTGAAAATAGATGATGGGTTTCAAAATTCAAACTCAAATGCCCCCTGATGTAAAATATAGGATTGTCAGATGTATTGTTACCGGGGAGGAAGCATCAGGAAGAATCTTTTTAAGCTGTGCAAAAGCAAAAGTAGCTGCAGCTTCATCAGACATTTTCTCGATGTCTTTGGCTAGCTGTCCTGCAGGCATATAAACAAGCACCGCGTGACCAGTGGCCTTATGGAGATTAAGAAAGTAGCTACATCCATATGATGTCTCAGCTACCACGCCTAAAAACTCGACGTTTGGCCAAAACACTTTTTCAAAATGCAAAACTATCTTGTTCTCGATCCCAATTCCAAGGTCAGCAATGGCTTCTTCCTTCCATTGAGGTAGTCTTGGTTCAAAACTAATGGTCTTTGACTTCAGAACACCAAGCGGGACAGCAACTATGGCTGCATCCGCGAAGAATGTGTCACCATTTTCAACTGTTACCTTCACACCATTTGTGCGCCTGTTTATCTTCTTTACCCTGTAGCAATACAAGTACATAAATAGAACAGTGTTTGGTTATGAGGGTAAATCATGATATAAAAAAGTCCACAAAATAACAAGTACTTAGGTAACGTGATTAATGATTATTCAGAAATTACCTGTGATTCACGCGGATATCGAGGCCTTTTGCAAGTGTATTTATAACTGGTTGGTAACCCCGGACCATAAGTCCATGGCCGCCTGGAAGCAACTCTTCCTGTACATTAGTGACATTTTTAGCTTTAAAGAAAACGACTATAACAAAAAAGCTAAACATAAATGCAAAAAGAGGAAAGAAAAAGATATGCCTTATCCCAGCATTTAAGAGATATGGTATCAGAATCAGCAGCAAACCAGCCTTCCATTCTACACAGGTACCATTGCAAAACCTTATGAGCTAGCCCCTCCAACCTTTAAAATTGCAAGTTATGGTTATTATGATTATCTGGTTATACTAGTCATAGAGAAGGCAAAATAGTCGGGTGGGTTAAGTGATGAATCGATACAGATAAGGTCAAAATAGGACATTAATCGACCCATTAAAGATATAAGTATATAGCATGTTTTGGTTATGGTTAATATGATTTTCTGGTTATACTATTCACATCAGGTTGAAGTTATGGTTTTTATTATCCGGTTATACTAGTCGTAGAGAAGGCTAAATAGTCTGGTGGGTTAAGTGGTGAATCGCTTCAGATCAGGTCAAAATGGGACACTGATCGACCCATTAAAGTATAGCATGTTTCCTTTTTAGCTTACCACAAAGTCCGTCAGAGATATAGATATAACAAAGCCAGAATAGACCCATTAATAAGCAAACAGGTCAAAGACGCTGCCTCTA
Source organism: Artemisia annua (assembly GCA_014162995.1). NCBI lineage: Eukaryota > Viridiplantae > Streptophyta > Magnoliopsida > Asterales > Asteraceae > Artemisia > Artemisia annua. Next base: position 67,044 of record LBNU01031819.1, read on the forward strand.
GTTACATACATCGTTACAAAGAACATCAAGGTAGCTAGGAAGCCTATTAATACCTTAGTTTTGGGTTTCTTTTAAACACAATCGATATAGCATGCCGTATAGACGTATCTTCACTAAACTCCTCTCTCACTTTATTTGTCTGTGATTACATAAACATAAAATATTAAGAAAAAAGGACCCAAATAAAACATAGCAAGAAAAAACAGCTAAGATTAAATATAAAAGAATAATACACCATTTCTGTCTAGTTTAACAAACATATACAAGACATACCTCTTCCAAAATTCTTTCAAATGTTTCTCCAACTTGTGAGACTAGTGCTTGAGGAACTTTTTTCCCATCTTTGTCATATAAAGCATAACTGAAGAAATACAATAACAATCAGCATAAATACAGATCTACAACTATAATACACTCTCCTATTAAACCGAACCACATTCATGAGCTAAAGACATAAAAAAAGACAAAATACCTCTCTAAGTCATGGTCATACAACACTGAGTTATCACCACTTGTACGGTATAAAGGCAATCCGAGCCTTCCAATGAGAGGCGCCAATGGATTCTCTTTGCAAACTCCGTGCAACCTGCAAAATTGCCAAAAAAATAAATTCATTAACATAGACATAAATATACAACTACCATATTAATCGACATATCTCATAGTAGTCGATATTGTGAAATCAGTCCTCACCATGATGCCCCAAGGTCAACAGGAAAACCAAATGAGTAATCTGTACAAACTCGACCACCAATTCTTTCCCTAGACTCGAGTAAAATAACCTGAAAACGTAAGTGAGATTAATAAATATCGCAATTACAGCGCTATTTTGACAAAAGATTTGTACCAACCAATTTTTATTTACCCGAAATGAAGCATCATAGAGAGCTCTTGCAGCAGCTATGCCAGCAACGCCACCGCCAATAACAATAACAGATGGAGATGCAGTACGCGTTGTTTTCATATTTGAATAAGACAGTACTACATTTGAAGCACAAAATATAACTTTTAGCACATAAAATACAAAGCAAAGCACTCATAACTAATTTTTACCGAACCACATTAAAATTCAACAGTAAATCAAAAAACTTCATCAGTATCTGATAATTGTGTTTTTAAGGAACAAAGAACCGGTTTATTAGTAGCTGCATCAAAACTGTTTCTCAGAGTATCTAATAACTATGACTTAACATGTAAAAAAATTGTAAATTCTACAAACTAGTAGTTATAGTTATTAGTATATCATAACTTTAAAAAAAACAAAGCACTTCTTGAAACTAATTAATCCCTAATCATATAACAACTTTTTAAATAAAAAGCAACAAGAGTAGATAACTACTGTTCATTAAAAAACTATAATTCAAAAAAAAAAAAAAAAAAAAAAAAAAAAATCTATTTAAACCTTGTTTACTATTATCACTTGATGGATCCATAATGATGATGATCTTATGAGTAAAATATGTAAATGCAACTGATCATAAGTTTTCCAAACACGTACAACCCTTTAAGCCTTAGAGAACCCTTTAGTTAATAAACAATCCTGATATGAAAATCGTGTCGTGAACGTTGTTTTGTGTTTGTTCAAAAGAAAAAAGCTGTTTAATTTGTGAAGACAAAGATGATGATGATGAAGATGGTATATGGTTTAGGTAGTAGAAATTTGGTTAGTTATATAAGGAGGAAGAAGTACCAGATAACTTGAACACATGAAATACGTGGTTACATTTTAGTTGGACACTGTATATAGTATTATTTTTTCAAAGTGTTTTAATAAATGGTCGGTGGAATTTATTTTGTTGTTGAGAAGAGAAGCTGCGTATCATCGGGACTTTTTACTTGTCATGTTTTTAACAGTTTAGTCAACTGTCGACATGTGAAAGGTGATCTTAGATTTTTAAACTCAAACATCAGCGTCATACCGTTCTCTTTCATTTTCTATTACTCTTATCACTCACAACTTGTTTATTTTCGCGCACAATTTATTGACACAATATTTATTTAAATATCTAAATGAAGAGACAAACACACACTTGCTTTCTTGTTTTTTGGCACCATGGTGATCGAATTGGGAGTTTTCTTGGGCTGTGACGCGTGACTAAGGAAGGGTTGTAGTGGTGGTGGCACGCGACTCGGAGCCTCATGTGTGAAAATTGCTCCCTAGTCCCCACTGATTGTCATGAAAGAAAGAAATTTACTCCGGATCTTATACAACCGTATTAAAGACACTTTAGACTCTAAATTTTTTTAGGTTGACTACATCGGATTAATGGTGATTCTATAGACATGCATATGACTCATCGACTAATTGGCTGCATGTTTTAAGTCTTCACCAAGACATTTTTGTTCTTTTTCTAAAGCTTATAGAAAATGAAACATGCAACAATCACTACAAAAAAATAGTTGAATTTCCACACTTTTTTCTTCACACTTCTAAAAAGTGTGTAAAATTTTACTAATTTATTAACACTTAATAGTGTGTAAAATTTGGTTACATTAATAAATATGGGAAAAATTGTAAAACAATAGATTATTCACACTTATAGTTGTATAAAAAAAAGTTCACACTTTTAAGTGTGGAGAATTATAAGATTTCTCCACACTCCAAAGTATGGAGGTTATTTGTAACACCCAAATTCTCCACACTTCCTCAAAGTGTGGGGAATTTGGGTGTTACAAATAACCTCCATACATTGGAGTGTGGAGAAATCTTATAATTCTCCACACTTAAAAGTGTGAACTTTTTTTTTATACAACTATAAGTGTGAATAATCTATTGTTTTACAAATTTTCCCACATTTATTAATGTAACCAAATTTTACACACTGTTAAGTGTTAATAAATAAGTAAAATTTTACACACTTTTTAGAAGTGTGAAAAAAAAAGGTGTGGAAATTCAACTATTTTTTTGTAGTGAATGGTTAGTATATAATTAAGTGGACATATCAGTTAGATCAACTTTTTAACCAAAGTAGTTTGTTTTGTGCTGACGAATCTGTGTGGTATTGCATGTATAAGCATGAGCAAACAATACTAAACGAGAGTGGAAACAAAATAAACAAATTATTGGATAACTGATTGGGCCTACTATATGACGATGTTACAAGAACGAGCACTACACACTCTCAAAAAATATCCTATAGTCGGATAAATATCCTTCATTTAAACATGCTCAATTATGTTGACCAGAATGAAGATAAATAAAAAGAAGGTTCATTTTTATAAAAATCAAAGGCTCATTAGTTTTGTTCACCATCGCAATATTTAAAGGGGGTGTGCTAAATAAACCCATTAATCCACCCTATTTAAAAACATGACCTACAATACAAACAAATAGTTCTTCACAATAAATTCTACACAGGTACCCACTATAAGCGTGTACTTTTATTTATAAATTTACACACCAAAAAATGTTTTGACTATTTAGAAATTCCCACGCTCCTTCATGAGAACTTTTAACTATTTTGTACACATTTGAAAACGTTGAGATTTGTGTATAATTTTTCACACAACTTTTTTCCACGGACTAAGAAAATGTATACTTTGATATATTATACATTTATAAATATGTATCATGAGCTAAAAAATATGGATAAATGGATCATTTTTTGTAGTGTTATCAGGTTTGTATGAACTTTAAAGGATCTCTATATCCTATAGTTATTTTGTTGTGTCACTTCCGACAGAATCACAACTTTTGTTTATGCAAGGTATTCATGGTGAATAATTAAAGGTTGCTTTATCTTTTATATAATAGTAAAAGCTATAAATATTCTATCTACTCTTCATATAACGTATTTTACTTTCTCTACTTTAAAAAACTTATTCTGCTTAACAGTGTTTTAGGTCAATTGTCATTATCCATAATTTAATGACTTGCTTGGTTCTCGACATGTCATTTTTAAATATAAATAAAATAGCATGTGTCAATTACACTTTGGTCCCACATCATATAAAATATCTAAAATTCTCTCGCATTCACACTCTCTTCATATTCATCATCCCGTCTTCCACAAACCGTTACCATCCTCTTCATCACATGGACAACGATAAAAAATTGTCAATAATCTATACTAACAAGGAACAATTATTAACGTAACATTTGATTTAATTCTCAATATTTTCCACAACAATATCCTCGCCATCATGGAAATCCTAAACCCATGACTATATTGTCACCTATTGAGACTACTACTAGGAAGTAAGGACGTTCGGAATGTTCTTTGGATGGCTTGCGACCAGGGGCGGACCGGTATTCTAAGTCATCATGGGCACAATTTTTCTTTACGAGTATAAAAAAATTAAAAATAAACTAAAAGTAAGATTCAATTAAACTAATAAACAAATCAAGAAGACAGTTGTATATTTAAACGTGTTAGTGCAGTAACTAAACATGACATATATTTATGTAACACAAAATTTCAGGATCAACTTTATTTAAGAGAAATCAGGATTTTTAACGAAAATTTACGCTAAGTGACAAACATCTAGCGGGTTCCCAAGAACCTTCGGGAACCCCCTAGGTCCGTTCTTGCTTGCTACTCGATTCAATTAAAAAGCGTCTTTGATACATTTGAAAATACATATTTTCATGCATATATAAAGTTAATTTGTTGGAATTTAGAAGGTTGTTACAAGATTATAATAAAGACAAATAACTATGGTAACAGGTGATCGACCACAATCAAGTCAATATGATCCTGGTGCAAGTGGAGATGAATCAGAAAGTGAAATGACTTGTTATCTGTGAACTTCAATAATAAAAGCTTTTGGACTAAATGACATAAAGTAGTTTAGGTATATTTGATTATAAATAATGTTGTTATGCTCGAAACTGGGTTTTTTGGCCGGAAATAATGATGTTTGTCAAGAACTGGGGATAAAAAAGAGGAACAAGATGAAGAATTATGAAATGACCATAATACCCTTGTTGTCCTATTAAACATGTTAAAAACAAGTTTGGTGGTGCATTACGAGTTTTTCTATAATAGAGGAAACACAATGGCTTATAATAGAGAGTACATAAAGTATTCATAGCTTTTACCCTTACACAATCACATTGTTGGCACCATACTATACAAACACCAATGAGAAAGAGGTCGGAAAGAAACTCAATCCCCTTAGCTTTTATATAACAATTGATTCGATAAAGGTAGAAATAAGACATTTAGATCCCTTATAAGTGTGATAAATTAACTAGCGAGCTGCTAATATTATGTTGTTATGGTTTTTAGATGTACAAGAAAGGTATTCAAGTAGTCTATTCTTTCGCCTTTGAAATATGTTACAAATCGTATATGAGCCATAGTCTAATCTGATGTAATACATGTAGAAATAAAAGAAATATTGAAAATTGTATTAATCAGATTCACTAAATAATGAAGTTTACAAGATATTAAATAGTCTACAAACTAATCAAAACCCATGCAACTAAATGGGCCAAACCCGATAGGCCGGGCCTAGTTCTTTATTATCTAGCATCCCCTCTCAAACTCACAATGCTGCAACGGTAGACATTGAGAGTTTGATAAACAGAAAATAAACTAAAACTTAAAAACAAACAAAAGTAGAGTATCCCAGAGTGCAAACTCGGTGCTAGACAAAGTCTCAATCCGATACAATCCAAAAGACCAGGTGCAGAGCACAGAGAAACATAAATACAGAGATGAAGGAGAGTAGAACAGGCAGACACACATGTCCAGGCAGATTTAGACAGACAAACAGATGAAGATTCAGACTGACAGATGCATATAAAACCAGGCGGAACCAGATGCAGAACCATGTGTGAAATCAGACAAGTTATTGATGTCGAGATGCTACACATGACTACTCAAGACATAATCGGATTAATTAAAACCGTAAGATCTCCATCACGTATACCAATGCAAAACCATATTTGGCCTACAATATTCTGATCCAAAACTGATACATGTACCAATACCAATATTTACTCCAAATTCCAATACCATGACGAAGGAAATTATTAACTATCAAATCATCTTTATGAATAGTCACGATATCAGAAATCCTAAAAATAAACGGATTCTAGAGTCAAAAGAACCTCAATCCGCTAAACTAACCAAACCAAAATCGAACTTTTCAATCAAACAAAGACCAATAGCAATACAAAACGGATTCAAAACAAACCCAATATAATTCAAACCATTTACTAGTCGATATATCAACCAAACAAAAACAAATGACAACGAAACCAAATCACCAAATGAAAACTGAACCAGATTCAAAAACTAACCAAACGAAATCCTAAACAGTTGTCGTGTCTTTTAAACGAATCAAATGACAAGTAAATTGCCTCGGGAACGATAGATCAACATTAATAAATGTAATCAATCTTAGAGCATCTACAATGGGTAAAAAGCCAATGACTTTTTGCATTTAATCTTTAAATGCACAAGATATTTAAATAACAAAAGCTTTGAGCAAAGAACTTGATACTTACAAGTCTTTTCATTGAAAGCTTTTTAAAAACCTTTTGATGCAATGCAAAAAACACCCTCAAATAACTTTTTAGAATAGTAAAAAGCTTTTATCAACTTTGCCATTGTAGATGCTCTTATTGCGTTAAACAATTCCAATACAATCCCAAACAGTTAACAAAAACATTCATATTCAAACTTCTATTAATTCATGTCCTGTACATGTGCAATCAATCCCCTCCAAACTCAGTTTTGCATGAATAATAAAATAAGAAAATAATTTACCACGTGAAAAGAGGAAGAATTACCAACGATCGAGTACCAACGAACAATGTTTTAGTCCTAGCAAGATGAACCCCGACTTGATTCCAAGTAGCAAAACCGTATCGAACTTTTTTTTTTTTTTTTTTTTTTTTTTTATTATTATTTTTTTTAAGCTCTCGATACCACGTAAAAATAAGACAAATACTAAAAGAAAAAACTAAGATCGTAATGATAAATCGAGTATTGTTACTTAAAGATGAAAGATTTATAAGGGTAGAGGGTGTGGTCATACATTTCTTTCAACACATCAGTCCCACATCAGCTTTTTCTCTTTCCAAAACATTTTTATTCAACTTTCTCTCAACCATAGGAGCAACTTCCCTCTCTTTCATTAATTTATTTATATTTTTTATCATTGAAAAATACCCTCAAATTACACAGAACTACCCACAACAACCAATAATAAACAACTCTCTCTTCAAACTCAAACCTCTCTCTTTGTTATGTTTCGAGACTTGATAGTGGCAAGGGAAAAAGATTCCCTTTTCCCGTAAAGTGAGGTGAGGACTATTGTTTTTTCATGCCGACATGGCTCTATTTACCGTGTGTTTCCATCAGGCACGCCGTACACACTAAAGTTTTAGAGTGTTCAATGTTAGGTTTTAGTAGGGCTGTAAACGAACTGTACGTTCAATGGAAATTTCATGAACCGTTCGGTAAAAAGTTCGTTTATTTATTAAATGAACTAACATAAACAAGATTTTACGTTCGTTTAGTTAAATGAACGAACATGAACAAAAGTTGCGTCCGTTTATTTATGTTCGTTAACGTCCAATTATGCGTTCGTTAACGTTTGATTATGTTCATTTTTTTTATTTATGTTCATATATCATATCTTTAATTGCATAATTTTAAAATTGGTTGGTTTAGACAAAAAACACTTATAAAACAATATCTTGTGCATAATTTAATAGAGTTTATTTTTGTTTGTCTATGTTTATTTATGTTCGTTTAGCGTTCGTTTAGTATCTTATTGAACGAACATGAACAACTCATTTTCTTAATAAACGAACATGAACAAGAAAATTCGTTCGTATAAGCGTTCGTGTCCGTTTATCTGTCTGGTTAAAATTAAACGAACGAACATGAACAAGGCTCCGTTCATGTTCGTCCGGTTCGTTTACAGCCCTAGGTTTTAGTATGTGGGTGGCGGGCAATTTGAGTTTTGGGTAGAGAACACTTTCGAAAAAAGTCAAAGTTTAATACTAAAATATCATCTTTTTGGGCTAACCATAGAAGGCACCGCCCCCCATACTAACCACACGCATCCGGCCCTGGTGTCTATTGTTAGATAATAACGGCCTAGGCCCGGCCTGTCGGGTTTGGCCAATTTAGTTACCAGGGTTTTGATTAATTTGTAGTTTATTCCTCACAACCTATTTTCCTGGTTTCCGCCACTTATAGACACAAAGCTCATGCATGCAACATCTAAGATAATGGGGGTATTGGTATCTTTTTCACCATGATTATTAGTTAAATCAAAGAACTGATTAGTATGTCTTTATCTGTTTCATAAAAAGGAGATTACATTAACTTTTTGTTTAGGAGTCACCACAAATTACACATGATAGAAACGCGTGGATAGAACTAAAAGTCGTGTCTATTGATTTCTACACTTGTTTATTTGCACGTTTTGAAATGTTTTATTTATTTTTTAATTGGCCACAGCCCACAGTCTGCCGTGTGGTTATGGCTTTGTCTTGTTCCTTGTCATTTTTCAATACTATATAAATTCAATAATAACTTTTTGTTATTTTAAAAAGAGGTGATATCTCCACATAGGAATTTACTTCATACACATGTATTTAGTGGGACTCATGTAAATTTTACAAATAAATTTCATGTTAGTCCCACTAAAATTATGTGTATGAAGTAAATTCCTATGTGGAGATATCACTACCCATTTTAAAATTGAAGATATATTCCAGTTATTCTCCAAAAGGTGTAAATCGGTGGGAACACCCTAATCCCATGCATCTTTTGATGCCAACCGGACCCTTCCCCAAAGACCCGGCCCCATGCGATGAGCACCTGTTCTCATTGACCTAATTAGTCGGGAGTTGGGATCTAACCCTAGGCCATTTTCTCCAATAAGCCCTCCTTGGACCGGTCAACTGAGCGTTTGCGGTGAAGGAATGGTATCATTGGACTTTAGTGCCAAGAAAGAGACTTGAACTTGGGTCTATTGACTCAAGCACAAGCACCTTACCATTGGACTAAAGCTCCAATGATAGATATATTCCAGTTATTAGCTTATTGATCACTTTCAAAAGAATAATAACCTTGTTTATTCTAGTCACCCATATCGTGTGTTTCATAGAAATAAACATGAATTAACAAAGTTGATAAATAATTTAGGGTTAATTCCATATATACCTAATTTGAACCTTAAAATGTAATATTTACCGAATCAAAATTCATAATGCTATATATACCAATTTAAACATCAAATGTGTCATATTTCCCCAATATGTTATTTAACCTATTAAAACTCAATTTACATTTTTTAATTACCAATTATACCCTTCTCAATGTTTTATGTGACCTGATCATGAACGTATTTGGAATATTCATTTATTTGTTATCATGGTCGAAATGTTATCTTAGATATGATAATATATTAAAAACTTTCGTAGACCTCTTTGATTAAGAGCATCCACTATGTTAAACCTTTAAAAAGGTTTATAGTTTTATTATGACATTAAAGGCTTAAGTAGTTAAGCAAGCCCAAGTGAGAGTAGTACCGGTTTGGGTGACCGACCGGGAAGTCCTCACTTGGGAACCACAAGCTCTAATGATATCAGGCGAATCGGGAATAGGAGTGGGGTTATCCCCTAAGGAGAGGCTCGCGGTTGGTATCTCTGCCCGAGGATGCGACACTAACTCGAGCCAACAACTAACAACTAACATCTAACAACTAACCCGCCGTTCAAAAAAAAAATTAACAAACCCTGAACCTATCTTCACTATGTATAAACCTCATAAAGCTTTATAAAAATTATACAAAATTCAAATGCATTAAATTATGAAGAGGTTTAAAATTCTAGACCTATTCATCATAAACCTATTTATAAACCTACTAGCTTAGAGACCCGTTGACACCGGGTAATTTTTTAAAGAAATAGAGAAATGAGATGATAAGAAAATTGATAACGTAAGCATGTTCCATTTAATATATGAAATAAAGAATGTGAAAATGCGTCCATTATGCGATAAGAAATTGCTTTTCTTACAAATAAACTAACAAACGTCCAAGCTTGGGGGTCTCCAAAACAGATTGTCTTGAGTAGCAAAAGATGTGTGTGAGCGTCTATCGATTCAAAACCCAATATCCATGGCATGCACACCTAATAGTTCGTATATGATATGAGTAAATGCATGTTGTTAGTAATAATATGCTATAATTGAGAAAATCAGAAAATGCATGTTTTACAGTGGGAAGGAAGAAGCGTAGCGGGACGGGAGGAGTTAATACCCGGTTAGCCCAGGGGAAGAGAAGCAAGCTAGCCCCGCCTACCTCCCATCTATATCTATAGGCGGCAATGGTAAGAGCTGGTAAGCATGGTAACTGTATCGGCGGCCGGGGCCGGTGCTCCGCGGCGCCCAGCTCCGCTGGAGAGGCCTCGCCTGATCTAAGAAGTGCTAATTCGGTTCGGATAGACTTCATTCAAGAACGCCGCCGCCCCTAGAATCAATAAGAAAACAAGACCGTACTTATTAAGGTGAGGTAGCTTAGGATGATGAAAGCGTACCTTCTAACTTTCTTGCTGGCTTGACTTCGCTTGAACGCGCTTTCCTAGGTGCGCATCTCCATCTATTAAAAGTAGGGGTGGTTGCCATAGATAGATTGGGTCATTCGTAACCAGAGCAATAACCGATGCTACAGCATAAACTAAAGCTATACGTGGCGGCCCCTAAAGGCGTAACTGACAGGTTCTGTTTTATCTGCCCATCCGAGTCATCCCGTACTCCAAAAAAGCAGAGGTGAGGTCCGGAGAGTGGGACGGATGTAGAAAAGCTTCTCATTTTATGCAAATTGCTAATCCATTTTGAACATACTTTGCTTATCCATAATTTCTTTTTCACTACCGAAAAGAACCAACTCTACTTCTTTCATACATCTATTCAGTGTCCAATGTTTTGTTAAGTGTACGTCTATAATACTTTTTGCAGGTTACATGTTTATCTTACATACGAAAGCTGATGAAGAAGAAGATAATCGTTCAAAGCTCTTATCAAGTTTCGTAAACTACTACATGAAGCATAATCTGTTTTCACCTATATAAAAATAAAAATTGTTCTATTTTAAATCGTTCAATAACTTGTGTAAACCACACTTGTTCAAAATGGATTAGCAATTAAACATCACTCAAATTGTTTTATATACTTCAGTTCAAAGCAACCAATCCATTCCCAACCCGTATAAAATAATACGTATTTTAACTTGCTCTTTAGCTTGTCTATACAACCATCTAAAGTATGCCATGGGTTCCACCATCACCCAAAAACTATGTTCGGACAAAAAGAACACCACCCAACATTTTTTGGATTAAATTATAATACTTTTAGCAAATAAGTATTGAGCCCGTGCTCTTTTTTTAACAATTATCTCTTTCACACAAACCTGATGAACCCACAATACAAGCCTGTGGTTTGGAACACCTGAGAACTTCAATCCATTGATAAAAATTTGGCGAGAAAACGGACTGATCTATGACGACACCACTTTCACTTTTATCGACGTTGTCGCAACTTAAGTAGACCATTTATTCTCATGGAAATTTGGCCACCAGATGATCATTTATAGTGTCGACGATTTCATTGGTAGGAGCAAGAATCGCCTTTTCTTGGAAGTACGCCGGATCATGTATGTTATCCAAAATGTTAGGATTTGTTCATAGAAAAAAATAAAACTCATTACATATGTTTTATATATCTATTTATTTTGAATTTAATAAAAAAAATTGTTATCAAATAGATTCACATAGCTGAAAATTCGTTAAAGCAAGCATAATGTGTTATCAAATACAAATTATACTTTTATGCTACTATGAAGTTCCATTGAAACACACTAAATTATATAACGGTGTCATTTTTTTTTTAATATTATTATTATTATTATTGGTATTTCTTTCTTGTTATCCAAGGATTTAACTTTATTTTGTATTATATATACTAAGTACTATTTTAACTTGTTACTCTCTACATTTCAAGACCTTTACAAATACCATATCAATAGAAGATAACCACTGGGATTATCATCACTTAAGTAATCTAATTATCATGTAATAGATAGAGATTAGCAGTTGAAGGACCTTCAAATTGCTATTGAGAGAGATATCAATACTTTGACCCATGATTATGAGCGGGCACAAGGCATTCACCATCCTTTTTATCTCGATTCATTGTAATCGATCTATTTCATATCTATTTGTCACCATTTGAATGATTATTGTGTAGTTTGCAATAAAATCCATCGATTTGTTCCTTTGGAATCGTGACTACCGCTTTCAAACGCTTGCACCCCCTATTTCAACGACTTCTATAAAGAAATTCCTTGATGCAGGTTGGTTTCCCGACACGCAATGATGATTTCAAAGCTTTGTAACTAAGCGTAGGGATGATACGCTTGTTAATGTGTATTCTAGGAGTGAGAATCCTAGAGAACATTACCTCTCGCACTACCATCAGATATCTAACAATGTTTCATGGTCTTTAGCTTTGTGTGGTGGTACTCTTTATTTCATGTGCGATCAGTTGTTTGGGGTAGCAATTTCATGAATCTTTTGATGTAAATTGGGCAATTCATATGACAAACTTTCCATGCGTTCCTAACCATGGATATCTTTATATTCATTTGTGAATGCACAAGATGAGCTAGTGATGTTTGCTGCCACTGCGACATCTCGAGATGAAGATTGACATTTGGACTCCTTCGAGAAGGTACATTTTGGGGGTTACGGATGTACTCATTTCCACTGATATCACTCGATTGTGGTGCTCGGATAATCATTATGTGACAAACGGACATAAGTGGTTCAGGATGGCAAAATTTCAAAGATTTTGAAACGATACTGCTGATGGTTTTGAGTTTACCTTACAAATTTCTCAGTTTCTGATGGTGGTTGTTTACGGAGACACTTGTTTCACCTAGTATCTAATTTTTTAGGATTGTAATGTTTTACTTTTATTGATTAGTATGTTATTTTTAGGATTTGTAATGTTTTAATGTTAAGGTTTTTAAATGTTTTTAATTTTTAGGTTGTTGGGTCAAATTAATACGGACACCACCTTCTCCATTAATAATAAGGTACTTAAACCTTTCATTTGACAGATGATAAGGGCGGTCGGTAGATTATTCGAGTAACGGCTCATGTGAGTATCCTAACATTTCAATCATTACTTACTTTATTTAACCTATTAATTGAACATTTAAATTTAAACAACCTATGGGATGTAGTAGATGAAATTGAAATGTTTTATTTATGAAGAATAAGGGGGTGAGTAGATCTCGGTCGGTAAGACCTGTGTCGAGTATCCTAACACTTATTCATTATTACAATTAATTTTATAATAATTTTAATGATATATTTAAATTACACAACCTTATGGGATGTAGTAGATGCAAATTTAATGCTATTTTTTATGAAAGTATAGGGGGTCGAGTGTCTAGTCGAGTAACGGCTGATATCGAGTATTCCTAACAAATTATCATTTACAATAAACTTTTATAACTAACATGTATAAATTGAATAACATTAATTTCAACACCTATGGGATGTGTAGATGCAAATTTAAATGTTTTATTTGAAGATATAAGGGGTCGAGTAGTCTTAGGTCGTAACGGACTGATAGTCGAGTCCTAACCTTATCAATTATACGATTAACTTTATAACTACACGTATAATTGATACATTTAATTTCAACAGCCTATTTGGATGTAGTAGTCAATTTAATGCAATTTTATTATGAAAAGATATCAAGGGGGTCCGAGTAGGATCTAGGTCGAGTAACGGCGAATGTCGAGTATCTCTACCTTATCAATTTATTCAATTAACTTATAACCAACACGTATTAATTGATAACATTTAAATTTACAACAACCTATTGGTGTAGTGATGCAAATTTAAATGCATATTTTTTATGAAGGATATAGGCGGCGAGTAGATCTAGGTGAGATACGGCTGATCGTCGAGTTCCATATAATGCACTTCTTAACACAATCTTCACATATACTTAACCACTCCAATTAAAATAATGAGTCATAACAAAAGGGTAATTCCCATCCAAACTCGTCGCCCGTAAAGGATATAAACAGGAAAAACTGATTCAATCCAGTATTTGAATGGGAACAACTTCATTGATATAGACGATTCCGATCTCCGACTTTCCGCCATACCCAACAATAGATCCTCATCTACATTCCTAGAGTTCCTAATTATGATGAAAATCCTTTAAGCAAATATACCCGGTCCTGCTGGGTAGTAGTTTCCAAAGTAGAGAAGAATGCAAATTGCGGATATTCGATGGTGTGGATGATGGTGGTAATGGCGACACAAATTATATAAAGAAAGTTATTGATGACGTGGGAGAGGATTCCGATTTAAGAGTGGACAATGGGTTAGGCAGGTGAGTATGTGAAAGCTGATGGTGGGATCGTTATTGTTGTTTTGCTGTATCAAAAAATTCATTAAGAAGGGAAACTTGAAAAGGCTTTGCTATAATCAGTCTTGTACTCCAATGTGCCTGTGATCTAAATGTAATTGAAAGAGTTGTCAGGCTTAATCTTTGGTACAATTCATCCACCAAATTCGGTTGATGATCTGAGGTTTGAAAGCAAGTTTTACCGTAGGACATTTGATACTCAAGAATGTTTCTGTATATGTCGCCCAACAATCTGTCATTATCTTAACATTACAATTAAAAATGTTGTTGAAAGTTTTCTCTAAAGATATTGTTGCATTAAGCAGGATGTTGGTTGTGTGGAGTGGATTCGAGTTTAAGCAGTGTGTTAGTTCTTTATTTTATTTTTTAAGGTTAAATGATGTAACTTTTATCACTTTTTAATGCCACTGATCCGTTACGATTAATTTATATGGGCATTTAGATGATAACTTTAAATTTTGAAAAGCTACCATGACGTAATGATATTCAAGTAACTGAACATGTACTTAACTTTGATCAAATTAAATCACTGTACATATAGTGTACAAATTAAATCAAACAATGTCTAGTGATGATCATGCACTGATATCCAAAGGGTTCGGCGCTATCTGATCAATTTTGAAAAACCAATTCGCTTAGCAACTTTTCCAACACCTTTTGTGGCTTCGGAAGCGATACTACCTCCGAGGTCAAATCCGTATGTGAAGTGTAGACGAAGGACACTTTCACGCGGTGCCTTTCCAAATGGGGCCGTAATCGCCTCAAGATTTGAGATTCCTAGTAACTCGTGGAGGTGCTTTCTAAAGAACGAAGGGCTTGGAGAAGAAATGAAATAACGAAAACGCGTGGTTAATAGAATCGCTTTCATGCTAGTTCTGCTCCAGCATGGAAAAGTTCATTTCAGGGAAAACAAAGGACGACGTACTATGATACTTCTGTTTCTGTCGAGTGCCTTTTTCTCTCCACAGGTCTAATTTAATCATCGTATTATAGAACACTTCTCAGTCATACTCCCGAATTGGTAGTTAAGAAAGTTAACATGTAATAAGCGAAAAGGAATGTCCCAAAGGTCTCATCCATTTTTTATGCGTGCAAAGAATGTGCCTTGCCATTTCAGGGCAATAAAAGAATGTTAGGGATGTCAAAAAGATCTGATTGCCATGGATATGAATGATGAGGTTAATAAATCATTATATTATTATTGCTTTACGATTGTTTCAAAGATTATCCAAAACCTACGCGTGGCCTGTTATGAGAATTGTTATCGGCTGGCACCAGGTTTCAAGAGCGACGCTCATAACGCGAGGACGCATCCCCTCCCTTTTCAGCTAGCGCAACACTAACAAAGTCTTTCTTGGCGTTTTGTGTTGTGAGACATGCGCCTAAGGAGAAAGTCTTTGCAGCCGAAGTCAGCCGAGGAGCCGAGTGACGTGCCAGTGCTACTAATTGAGTGCCAGCACGTAGCTGTGCTGTCAGTAAGAAGGTAGCCGGCGCCTTTCGAAGCCTAAGCCCTTTCTTTTCTAGTGTGCGCTTTAGTTTGATTGCAGCTAGCGCGCTTGACTAAGAAGATAGAAAGGGCTTTTCTCGCTTGGTTAGTAAAGTCATGTTTTTGGCCTTATCTTCACTACAGGATTTTAGAATGAATGCTGGGCTGGGCCACCTCGAATGGCGTGAGCCGCATGCGGGGAGACCCGCACGTACGGTTTTTAGGGGGATCTGGTCGAAAGACCGGCCGGCGCCCACCCGACTAGAGGGACTGAGAAATTAATAGAGTACAAAACTTATCTTCAAGCTTTACCTTAGAGTAGCTCGTGGATGAACAGATTCGAGAATCAATAAAAAGGTTCCGCTAACCAACTGATACCGTAGTAGAAGATTCGGCTAGTGATCCACCTCTCTATTTCCCAATAGAAAGAGTTATTCTATGAAAAAAAAAATCTCGTTTTTTCTTCTTCACATATACAAGCTAAAACTACAGCCAACAGGGTGGAAGTTGTGTCTTTACAGTAACTCCCCTCTAATAGCGTAGGCCGTCCTCCTCTATGTGTCTACAACTTAGGATTCTGTTGGAGCCGTGCTTGCACAGCATGATGATGATAAGAAGAAGAGAGCTTTGGACTAATTTAGCTAAGTTGTTCAATGATAATAATGCATAAAATAAATTCACAGCTATGGAGAAAACCCGTGCAGCAGTCATAGCAGCGCTTAAGCTATGGAAGTTCCGTTTTTTTTTCGGGGAAGCCAACCAAGCAAAGACTTTTTTTTCTTTTTCCTCTTCTTGTGTTCTTTCTGAATGGCAGCATCGCTTTCATGTCATTCCCATTTAGGTCCGATTCGGATCCCTCCGTTGTTTCCTTTTCCTTCCGCACCTTTTCCTCGAAATGAGAAAGAAGATGGTACACTTGAATTGTATTATTTAAGTGCTTATTGCTTGCCAAAAATCCTACTTCTACAATTGGTAGGTCACCGGGTTATTCAAATAAGTCGTGTTTTCCGTGGTTTTCCCATGTTACAACTTCCGTACCAATTCGGTCGATCCGGAATGGATCGGTTAAACATTCCGTTGCTCTTATTCGCCTTTCTTGCTAGCCTGAAGTTTGACTTGTTTTCATACACCCTGTCATTAGCTATCCTTCACCCTCTCCCAGTCATTAGCTATCCTAAACCTTTCTTTCATCCTGCTAGCTATCTAGTGAAAGAGAAGGAAATTGAATATCGATGGAGGTGCATTGCCGATGTGGAAAACAGGGCAGGGATTCTCTACAATGACACTGTAGACCAATTGAAAGGGATGTAGCGCAGCTTGGTAGCGCCTTTGTTTTGGGTCAAAAATATCACGGGTTCCAATCCTGTCATCATTTGAGGTGAACTCCTTTTCCTCTTCTTCCGGACCGGACCCTTCCATGTGAGAAGCAGGAAGTCGAGTTATTGATGAATGAGAATCTAATGTCTTATTAAACCTTTAGGAGCGATCTCCTTTGCGCCGCCTTCCTAATAGAAGCCACCGGGTTGACCCCGAAGGCCGAATTCTATGGTAGAGTTATAATAACTAGAACTCTTTTAAAAAACTTACCTAAGTTTCCAGATACGAGGATAATAAAAAATACCAATTGACAGTTTGTTTTTGATTCATCAGTTATTAATATAAGGCACTAACAGGAAGTCATACTAACTAGCAAGCTGTCTGCCCCTTAGGGCGCATAAGTCAACTAGCGGAGGGTAAGGCTTTTAGTTGTTAAGGGAGAGCTAGGGGGAAGACTCGCCAGCAAGCACCTGGTTAGACTAAAAANCACTCATTTGAACAGCAACCTGAATTGAACCTCCTGCGGATAAAAAAAAGGAGGAAGTCAATAAAAAAGAGATGTTAATGAATCAAAGGTCCAACTGATCGCCGCGTCTGTATTGTAAATATGCAGTTACGAATAATCCAGCCAAAAAGTAATAGGAATTAGACCTAACACGATTCCAAATAGAAAAACTTCAATCATTTCGATTTATTTGAAAAGGGCAAAAATATAGGGTTCCAAACCTAAATAAACATCCGAATCGCCCATGAATCTCAATGACCAAGAATTGGCAATTGACGCGGGAAGGCACTATAGAATACCTGGAATCTCACAGAAAGATTTCTTTTTTGAATTGTTCATTCAATGAATTTATAATAAGTCTTCCTCAGACCAATAAAGAGAGCTGGGGTTATAGTTGAAGCCACCAAAACCGAAATAAGTAGTTATATTCTAATAGGCATGAAGGAGCTAAATGAGATACGTTTTTATATAGTTATAATAACTAGAACTCTTTTAAAAAACTTACCTAAGTTTCCAGATACGAGGATAATAAAAAATACCAATTGACAGTTTGTTTTTGATTCATCAGTTATTAATATAAGGCACTAACAAAGATAGAGTGACAGAGGTAGAAAAAAAAAAGATTCATCATCTGTTACATCTACTCATCCCACGATTCCGAATCAACAGACCCCATTACCGAGATATGGCAACTCTTTTTGAAAGTCATAGTAATAAGAACTGTGTCGTCTAACTTCATTCACAAAGAAATGGTGTAAGCGGAAGGGAAGGCGTGAATCCTCGATCCTAGCTAGTTTGATCTGTCGAAATAAGGTTCCCGGTTGGCTTTGTATGAAGAAGCCTATCTTTCTAGCCCTAAGTGAGCCATAGATTGTNTTCTTATGTTCGCGATTCTTCATCCACCGATGCAGAAAATGCTCCAGTTTTCCATTCTCATATGAGGCCGGAAAGTTTATTGGCAACAGGTCGACACGAAGTGATTCATCATCCTCAAACATGAGCCGATCATTAGTTGGGCAAACAGGCCTATTAAGCGCAGCTAAGCTAATATGCGCCGGAGAAAGCCAGGTGCCGTAGGTAAGCTCTATTCGGCCCGGAGCATTGATTCCCAATAACGAAGAGGCTAGCTCTATCTCTCAATTACCTATCCTGTGCTCGAGAAGGTCCCTCAGTTCCTCGGCAGCACCTCGAGGTGCATTTAGTTGTCTTACATGAGACTCGGGAAAGTTAAGTGCTTCCTTATTAATATTAATTAATGATCTTGCTCAGTAGGAGGGCTTTCCCCCTTCTGTGCAGCCTGATTAATTTAAGTAATCCACAGTTAGCTTAAGGGTGCTCCCCTCCAGGGGGTATGGTTAAGAGATTCCCGGATTCTAGCGATATAAAATATAAGAGGGAAGCCCCCCGCCGGGGGGTTTGGGGGGCGAGCAGGAAGAGCGCTGCTCGGGGAGTAGCGCGATGGAAGGAGCTTGATTTTCTCTGGGGTCCCGGTTCCAAGCAATCCTGGGTTCCGTTGACCAAGTGAAGGCTGCATATCGAGGCACTAGTCACGAACGTCCAACTCGAAGCAGCTACTTCACCCCTGGAACAAAGCAGTGGTCCTTCTTCCCCCAGTACCCTCTTTTATACTTTTGGACCTACTCTCTTGCTTTACGTTAGTAGATTAGAAACTGGCTGTGGGATCCGCTCAAGGGCCTACTGGTTTAGGTAAATATTTAATGCGTTCTCCGACCATAGAATTTGGCCTTCGGGGTCAACCCGGCGGCTTCTATTAGGAAGGCGGCGCAAAGGAGGCTCGAGGGCTTGTTAAGGACATAGAATCGAGTCCTTGTGAATGGGGCAGAGCCAGGTGCTCTTATTTTACGACGGTAGGGACGATTGCTTCCATTACTGATCAGAAAGACACCAAATTCTCCTTTAGAAGCTTCAACTGCGGTATAGGTAGAAGGAGCTGGTACGAAAAAACCTTTTTGTAATTTTTTTTGTCATTTGGATGGATGAACAAAAAATTATATAGAGTAGATGAAAACTTCACAGGACTTGACTAGTTATGTTAATTCAGGATTCCATCACTGACCAGTAGACTTACAAAAAATTATCATATATTTATAACGACTCATCATGTATCGAGTAAACAAAATATAAATTGAAGTGATATAACCCAATATATAATGTATGTAGAGCAAGAAGATACCAATTATTCCACCATCGACGATATATTAAGAACAAGAAGCAGTATAATGTGGTACTTTTCTGAATCCTGGTGTGGTATAAGTTTAACATTAAACTAATGAATGGCTTTGCTGTGAAGTTTTAATCAAGATCAATATAATAGCATAAGACTTCTTGTTCTTAATTAACATGATGCCGTATCAACTGAGAACAAACAAGAATTGAAGAATGAACATGTAAATGACAAATCAAGTGCATATGGCGTTTAAAAGGGAAACAAAAATATCAAAATATGAAATAACAAAATCTAGACGACATTCAATACAGTCAGAAAACTAAATCTATACTATCTATAATGGAAAAATGGTCAAATGTGAAAAGTGAAAAAGTGGAAAACTGATTTTTGGGTCAATCCCCATNCATGAACATCATTCTATTCTATTCGCTTCTTATTCAGCCCCCAACCGAACCATCTAAGACCACCAAGCCCTGCCCGAATTGAAGTTCTACTATAGAAGACTTCAAACCCGTAAACCCGGGGACAAACTTTCACTCACACTGAGAAGTGAAAACTGTGCAGATCTGCCTGAAGGCAGACGATGCGACGGGAGAAGTGGCATTGGAAGTTGCTGACTTAACATTTAGGTTTCGGCATAACAAAGCTTGCACTGTCTTTTCGCACTTAGGCGCACTGCGTGCCATTGGTAATGATTCTACTACGGTGCCACAAATTCGCAAGCTGATCCTAAGTAATCGTTGTTGTTCATTGGATTCCGGAGGAACTAGAATAATGAAAAAAAAAATTCCTATATAACACCAACCACGGAACAGGAGCATGCGTTACACACGTCGTCAGCTAGCGGACGCAAGCAGAGTGGGACCTTCTCCGATAGTCTCTTTCATCATAATATTGAAAGCTTCCCCGCCCGGAAAGTGCACGGACAGCCGCCCTTTCCCCTTTTCACAATGTTCGTGCAGTTGCTCACGAATTCAAGTTTGAATGGCCCTTTGAAGTCCCGCACGCTCTTTTTGATCGGGAGCGGGGTGGGCAACTTCCGTCAATAACAAACCTAATTAAACGCCTTAGCATCTTTAGCTCATTGCTTGAATGCTTGAAAATACCTATCACTAATTCATACACCACATATACTCCGTACTAAAGAAAGTTAAAATTGAAAAGCTTGAAATGAACATTATACTAGTATTAAACAATTAAAATTATTTTGGCAATTATGTTCATCAATATTAAAAAGAAGAAACTACCAACACCAAAGAATAAAGATGGTTAAAAACAAACATCTAAAATATAAGAATTATATGAAATAATAAAAAAGTAACACATATGTAAATATTACTCATTTACAAGTCGGTTGTAAACTTCACTTATTTATATATTTCGTAAAATAATTTTAAGGGCCTGTTTCTTTTTTTCTGTTAGTGAAGGGATTAGCCCCACTAACTATTTTATATTATTACTTTTGAGATGATGCTCATAAAAATCATTTAATAGATCTATATCCATAATGGATAAAAACTCACCTCTTCCCCATCAAGAGGCTTAGATAGACGTAGGACCCACATAACTCTTAGCTAACAAAAAAAAGTAAACAACCCCTTAGACATATTATTGCTCATGTTACAAAAAAAGTAAACAACCCCTTAGACTCCAAGTCTCATTGTGGATTACCATTTTATAAAATGATTTCTTTGGGGGTTACATTATAGTTTATATTAAACCTAAAGACATACGACGCCGTTTTTCCCCGGGCTTTTCCCGCCAAAATTACTGGGCCATTTCCGGCCTGTTTTTCCTCAATCGGTTAATCCGTTGCTTTCTTAGCCCAATCCGGCTCATGAGTACAAAGGGTGCCGCTTGATAGCGGTGGAACATTCTCGAGACACACAGTAAAATGCGTGCGATTATGCTAGGGTTTGATGTTTTGGGGCTTTTGTTTTCTGCTTCAAGATCCTACAATTCACAGTGAGGGGTTTTCGTGGCAGAGTGGTTTTGGGTTGTTTCTACAATCTGTAAGTTTAAATTTGCTGTTGTTGGTTATTTGGTCAGGAAAAAATTTAGACATTTATGTGTTGCTTAGATATGAATTGGGGTTTATTAAAAGTGTTAATGGAAAGATTAAACATGGCAGCCACACCTTGATTGTGGTTGTAGCCGTGTCGGGTATCACAAACACCCAATGAAAGGCCGTTTATGAAGGAGATTGGTTGCATGCTTGATGAAATGCTTAAATGAAAAATGTATTTATAATTTATGCACACCTATGCCTTCACTCATGCTGAGGTTGTTGTAATTAGCCTTATGCGCCCCTATCATGGCAGGGCATCACGGTAACGCGTTTGCAGCCGGGGGGTGGATGTGATGATTGTCATAAGCTGACCAAAATGAATGGGTTTGGTCTGATGCGTTTTTGCACGTTTGAACACCAATCGTAAATTGGTTTTCTTGGGAACATAAATGTATAAATTGGTGATGTGGCATATGGTTAAGGCAGCGATGATGGTTTTGTGCACTTATATTTTGTCGACACCCGTTCCTTGGCAGGCCAACCAGAACTGTATTATGGTTGCAGCCATGGCAACGCCTCGGCATAAAAGTGAAATTCCCCGTATCTTGGCATGGCAATGTCTCGGCGTTGAAGCCATGGTGGGTGCACCTGTTTTTTTCCGTGCGCTGCCATATCTGAGCCTAGCTTAGAAGCCTTGCTGGTATAACGGTTTCGCAGCCGTGGCAGGCCTATCATTCGTGTTAGCAGCCACATGCTGCAATATGTGCTCGATGCACTCTAAAAGTGTGCTTTGTATTTGAAAAAAAAATTATGATGATGATAATAATCTTAGACCTATGATGAGTTTTAACGTATCTGTGTAAATGCGAGATAAGCCGCATGTTGGCAAGGCAGCCTATTCCGGTTGCAGCCATGGCGGTTTTTTCCGCTTTTTCCTGAATGATTTTGGAACAATATGTGGCGATGATGATAATTGTGCTTCTTAGCTCTTCTATGCGCGAGCCTAGCAGAGACCCGCGTCTTGGCAGGGTAACCAAATATTCTATCTGGGTGCAGCCAAGGCTGCCGCATTCAGCATGAATGACAGAGTACAGATCTGAGCCTGGGTTTTGGGTTTTTTTTCAGGATAATCACAACCTACCCACTAACTATTAGTCCTTATCTGTGCACAAATGATGGGTGAGCCATTTGAGGTATCCAAGGATTAAAGAGATGATGAGGATTAAAGAGACTATTGATAGGTATTAACATGAGGTTTTTGCCTGTTACTTTGCTTTTCTTAGTCTCCGTTCATATTTGTTGGTGTCGGTAACCATTCTTGGATGGTATTATAATTTTATATTTGTATCTGAGTTTATACGTAGGACCAAAATATACGGTATCAGGTTATAAGGTGCAGTAAATTTTTTGCTCCATTAGATTATAGCTTTATTGGAAGTATTTTTGATCCAGATACTAAATGGCATGTGCAGAAGCTAAAGAAAACGGATCCTATAAATTTTTAAACGGTGAGTTTAGACTTGCTTCATTTATATATTGAGAAACAAATTTATACTTCTGAACATGAGATTAAATTTAACTCACTCAAAATCATGAATATGGAAATAAAGTAGCGGAGTGTAGTTTGTTGAGGAGTACTGTTACTTTTTTTTTTTTTTAAATGAATGCAGCCTTGATTTATTATTGTCAAAAATACTTTAATCGCTATTTTTTTAACATGCAGGTCTTATTGCAAATAAGAAATGTCACGGTCGGCTTATGAAATCCGGCCTTCAAACCAGTGTTTAATTGTGTCCTGTTCATGGTGACTGCACTTTTGGCTAAGAAAAACACTGAGGTTAACCATTTTCATTTCTTGGGATTTCAAATATTAAAGATTCACGCTTTAAATATTATTTGTTAAAGATTCTTATAAAAATACGTGTAACTGGAAGAGATTGCTGATTCGAGGTGGCCGTCTTGACAGCAGCGGTGTAGCAGGTATTTCCGTTGGTGCTTCCAGTCCTGATGTCCTGTTGAATTCAATGCGTTTCAAGGTCGGTCTATGGCTCACGGGAGGACACTAGATTTACACACAGTACACCAATTTATGTCCGTGCCGGAACAAATAAAATTGCCCTTCTTAGTATGTCTGCCGGACTACCTGTAAGTTACTACTCCTCTAAAATCTAGGACCAATTTTGGATTTTACATTCATATAGATATTGTTAATATATTAGCTCTACAAGTTTCAAGTTTCAAGTTTCTTACTCATATTGTTACTATTGTTAATATATTGAACTTCAGTTATATTTGTTTTAACCCAAAAAAGTCAAACATTCCTCTTTTAACACTTGCTAATGCATTCAAATTCATGTTTTTTTTATTCAAGAATGTAGGAACTCTTTTTGAGTTAAGGAAAACAGGAATCCTAGGACCAGTTACTCTCGATGGACTTGACCATGGAAGAGTTGACTTATCGAGGGCGCAATGGAGTTACAAGGTGAGTCAATAGTTGACCATAAAACCATACATGCTGCTACAACTACAAGCTATGGAATTAATAGACGTGTGTCTTTATAACAGGTCGAACTGAATGGGGAGGCAAACCAGGTTCAACAGCCATTGAAATGGTACAAGGCTTATTTTGATGCACCCGCTGGCAATGAGCCGCTTGCTTTGGATTTGAAGCATATGGTCAGGGGTCAAGTATGGATCAACGGTCAAAGCATAGGAAGATATTGGACTAAGCCTGCAAATGGAACGTGTGGTATTTGCAAGTATCCGGGAGCTTTCCGACCTGGGAAATGTCACACGGGTTGTGGCGCACCAACCCAAGGATGGTACATATTCAGATAATTCTCCTCGCATACTGTTGTTTGTTTTATCTGAACGGGTCAAATAGTATTTTCTTTAAACTTGGCAAACAGATTAACAGTTGTAGAACCTCTTTTGTGTGGTAAGCACACCATTTCATGACAGTATTATCAGGTTTGATAAAAAGAAATTTGCTTCACATTCAAATGATCGGGTACGTTTAATTACATTATTACTTTTCGCTTACAATCTTCACCAGAATTTTAATTTGGTCTTTATTTATTTTTAAAATTTCTGTAAAATTGCAGGAAGATATACATTGAAGGCTTGCCTAAAGAAACTGAATACAGTAAGATTACTCTTAAATTTTTTTAGTTTAATTTCATAGAGTTTGTTAGTTTTATAAGCAGGTGTTTGGGATTGCTTATAGCTTTTTGATGATGAGGTACTTTTTTTTGTTTGTAATGTAATGAAACTGTTGTTCAAATGCAGCAGCTCCATTATCGAAAAAGGTCCGTTTAATACATTAGCAGCAGCAACAGTAACTGGGAAGACGTGTTATGATGTGGCAAGAGATGCGGTTGTGGCGTCGGAGGATGTGTTGAGAGTTCATGTTATGGTGGCGGGTTTAGTCCCATGGGTGAGCTATGAATATATCCCCGACATTTTTATTGTTGTTGATTATATGATTCGTTTTACTTTGATATGTGTGTAATTCGTTAGCGAATAATTGTAAGATTTGTTAATAGAAACGCATAATATTAGAACTGCTTATTTGCATTAAGGTTTGCTTTCGTTAAAAATCCCTTTGAATGTGCTTCACCAATCTTATTTTGAAAAGTTCATGGTTGTTACGGGGACAAATAAGCTAATAAGCTTAAATTTTTCGATTTTGACTATCTAAACAAACATAACCTTTAAGGCATGGACTTACCGAAACACCTCTTTAAATAATGTACACAAAAATACTTAAGGATGCTGGTCTACAGTTAAAAAATCTGCAAGTTATCAGATTGATAACTTTAAAAAAGATAAGGAATCGTCAAGGAAACAGAACCTGAAGTGAAGCTTGCTGGGAGGAAAGAAAAAGGTTAAGAAGTGTGCCGCGAGAAACAAAGATGAATCTGCAAAAAACAAAGGCGAAGCTCTTATGGAGCGTGCTGATAATATTGTAAGTGAGCTTTCTTAAATAGGTCCTGTTACAGCGCACGAAACTAAAAAATTAGAATATACCCTGTTGAATCTTTAACTTTAATGGGCTTGCATGTTTATTAGCATAACATGTTACAAAATATTATATTCTATTGAACATATTTAGTACACTATATTAATGGTAACAAATGTTGTCACACTAAAATGAGTTACGCTTTTGTCTCTCTGATTCAAAGAGGGTACGGAGGGATAGTGATTTTATGATTATATGCTTATGCGAGAGTCAAATAATCAGTTTTCGATAATTAGTTTCAGATTTGTATATATAAAATGAGGTCATTAAAGTACAAAATAAGCAAATTTATACAGTGTTTGTGTGTCAATCTTGATGCTTTATGTCAATCTTTGCATTTTACATAGATGTGAATTCGACAAACTGCCCGAACCTGGGTATAACTGATAGACTGTGTTAGGAGGCGGTTATGTGGGACTTCAGGTCCAGTATTTTGCTCTGCTAACTGTGTTATAAGCTCCATTAAGATATACAGTTAACTGTTTCCCTTTTGAAAATTCCAGTTTTCGTTGGATTGTGATAGGGCTGATCATGTATATTAGACAATTAGACAAATAAGACAAGTGATCGCTTAAAAAAATGTATGGCCCCAGAGACTAGAAGCAGCATCGGTGTTACAGTTCCTGAACCTGCAATTCTGCAAATAGACGCTACAGGCGTTCCGTTCTTGAAGGTACATGTGCCGGTATATTTTTACATTTCCAGATTACTATACAGAAAATATAGTTGGTTTTTTCAGTTATACTAAATGTTTCTGGCGTTCGATTTTAGTGTAAAACCACATTAATACAATAATGCTGACGTGTTTCAGCGAAGAAGCAGACTCGATGGTCATAAACTGTAACCAGCTTATGCAGCCATTAGAAGATAAAAACCCATGCAAACTGCCACCCGATCTCACAGCGTTAGAAGGAACTACACATCTGTTTCAATGCAGCCCCAAATGGCAAGAAATCACCCGATCTCCTTCCTACTGTAGAGAGCTGTTCAAATATGCACAAGAGTGAGACTGATGCAGCCCCAAGTGGCAATAAATCAAAGCTACATGAATAGCACCAGCGATACGGTGACACTTACTGCTAATTTTCCTGTGTGTATAATACTATAGGGCCTAAACTCTTAGTAGTAACCTATCTATAGTGTTGCCATTACAATGTAGTAACGTACAGTTGCCAATCTTGACAAAATAAACAGGCACGCCTAGAGTGGGGTAACGTATTAGCTAAGGATGCAGATGTTTGTTTTATCTTTTGCCATCATCTGATACCTTCTTTTGAGACTGCTTTACAATTAGGAGTAGACTTTTGCATGAACTACAGGTTCTTCTTTACACTTAGGAGTAGTTAATAACTATTTATAGAATACGACACACATATTGAATTTACATGTTTGATGTAACAGGAAATGGAAGCTATTGCGAGGCCGATGCACTAAAATGGGTGGGTGTGGGGGTTGAAATGGGTCTGGGATTGAGGGCTGAACTGGGGGCTGAAATAGGTGCCTTTGGGGAACTAAAATGGTGGCTGAAGTGGCCGCGTTTGGGGTTGAAATGGGTGACAGGACCATCTTTGGGCATATGTCTTCGTGACAGGTACTTAAGAAATACAAGGCGCTGTAGAATCGTTTAACAATAAGAATTTTGATAGGACAATAATTGAAGACATGAAAAGGTTCTCTTCTTTTCGGAAAAAAAAACCACAAAACAAAAAATCCGTCAGTAAAAAATGCACATATCAAAACCAATGTGTTTTTCATACTTGCCAACTATTCCATTAAAAAAAAAGTTTTTGCATTGTTCAAACTTTGTTTAGTTGTAACTTGAATAAGTGTATCAGATGTCATAAAGTTGAGTTAGGTGTTATTGGAAATGAAGATCAACTAGCAGGAAAGGAGCAGTAGGTGGGTTTGCATGAATTAGTGTTAAAATTTAGATGAAAGTGATTTTTGTTGATATGTACATGAGATGAATGGTAGCCTTTTGTATCTATCTTTTTAACTTGCAAGATAAAATTCATTGGATTATTTCTATTGTTGATATTATTTTAGATACTCTTTTTGGTTGACTCAACATAGTTTTAAAACGTGGTCGCCCAAATTACTGATCACTGTGAAGCAGAACGTTGAATATGATGACTGTGCATCAGCAGCCGGCAACGCGGCAACGTTGTTGTAATAGGTATAAACAACCACAAACACTGTCATTGCAGCAGGTCGCACCACCAGTTTCTCAACAACCACAAACGTTTTTTCATTTATACCGCCAAAACAACAGCTTAAACATTATACCGCAAAAAACAAACCCTAAACAAACATTTTCCAAAATAAACAGGCACGCCGGCAACGCGGCGATCGTCGCCAATCTTGTTATAAATGATTTCTTTGGGGGTTACATTTTAGATTTCTGGAGGCTAATGGTTTATGGATCTTTTATCTTTCCCTTTTCTTATAGTATTACTGCTCGAGTACCTGTCGATCAAGGAAAAGTGGAAAGAAACTAAAGCCATTAATCATTAGTTACTTCATGCAACATACGTTGTATCCTTAGCTTGTTCTGTATAGCTCTAAAATTTGATTCAAGCATCGTGAACTTTGATCTCCCATCTCTATGATGACTAAAAACAATATTGACTACTCACGAATCTTTTACTCGTATAGTTCTGTTTAAAGAATTACATATATTTAATCGAGTTGCATACACCAACATAAAACCGTGTAGCATCATCATGAAAGATTATAGAGACATGGAATTGTGAAAGTGTAAAGAACATGTCTACGCTTAAATCATGTCACGTACCGTGCCACAGATGATTCTTTTTTATTACACGAGAAGATAAGCATGATCCAGCAATGGCATGAATAATATACCAATATAAATCTATATGTGGAACAATTAGACATGAAAGCACCAGTGGTCTAGTGGTAGAAAGTACCCTGCCACGGTACAGAGCCGGGAAACCCGGCTGGTGCAAAATAAGGTATGTAATTGTCGTTATATTATAATAAAATTGCATACTGTTAAAAACTATTTATCGATGTTCTTCAGGATCTTATATGATCAAACAACACCCAATTCATGTTCAATCATTATTCAAGGAATTAAAACCTGCGTTCTTTAAGAAACGCAACCATGGATGTTAATTGAAGAAGAAAGTTTAGAAACGGTTTCACCACCAAAAACGGTGGTTAACCAAGATGTCGGATTAAAGAGAAAGAAAGAAAAGAAAGAAGGCTTATTGGTTTACACAGTTAATATTATAACAAAGATTTTTTAGATTTTGTAGTTTTTTTTTACTACAACACAGCCAAGACCCCGGTTCAATATAGAACCTATGAGTAGTATCAACCAAGAGTTTGATGAAGGCAAGTCTTTTGCCAAAACCGAAGACCCACTCTGTTGGGAAACTAGAAAGAAGGCTGCAATTGCATATGCAAAGAAAAGGTGGTTAAAACCTTTTCCCAACAAACCAAAAGTCATTAACACCAAGGATCAAGAGCATGAAGAAATTGAATTGAAGGAAATATGAACAAGAAGGCATCAAGGAACAAGAAGATTAAAGAAAACAAAGATTTATAGATTAAGGGGGAATCTGTTCGAAAGATTAATCCACAAATCTTTGTTACTTATCAGTTATTTTAAGTCCATCTGTTTTTTCCTGGTTTGGGCCGCAGGCCAACAAACCCAATAGAGGAAACGGTTATTTAGTCAGATTAATTAGATTTTAACGTTTAGTTTAGGGTTGCAACGTTTTATATGAATCGTTATGTCTCTTGAAGACAACGTTTCATCTCTTATATATAGGTTTAGGATTCTTTGTAAACATCAACCCTTTCTTAATATCAATATTAGTTTGTAAGGGTTCAAAACCCCATCTTCCTTGTTTCTTTTTTTATTGATTCATTGAATGATGTTTGCATGAAGTTTGTTTGATCATATAGATAC
This sequence comes from Artemisia annua, assembly GCA_014162995.1. NCBI lineage: Eukaryota > Viridiplantae > Streptophyta > Magnoliopsida > Asterales > Asteraceae > Artemisia > Artemisia annua. The sequence continues at coordinate 96,932 of LBNU01031819.1, forward strand.
AACTAAATCCGATAAGAAAAAGGAGAAAACCGCTATTGCATACATTTACCAAGCCTTACCCGAAGATCAATTGCTTCAAATAACAAAGCACAAAACCCCTAAAGCCATATGGGATGCTTTAAAGACTAGACATTTAGGCGAAGATAGAGTTAAACAAGCGAGATTACAAACACTCAGATTTGAACTTGAGTTGTTACATATGAAGGAAGATGAAACAATCAACACCTTTACAGGAAAACTCACAACTCTTGTAAACAAAGCCGCTAGTCTAGGACACGAAATAGAAGATCAAACCTTAGTTAGGAAATTACTAAATGCTGTACCAGATAGGTATCTGCAAATAGTTGCATCTATAGAACAATATTCCGACCTAAGTACTATGACGCTGAAAGAAGCAATAGGGAGACTTAAGACCTATGAAGCAAGGATTAAGTTTAAGAAAGATAAACAAGTATACAATCAAGAGAGTTTGATGTATACACGATATGAAGGACAAGGAAAACCTTTTAGAGAATATGGTCAGGGAAGATCTAACCATTCTCGAGGCCGAGAACAAGACAAGAACAATTATCAATCTAAAAGGGAAGAACGAGCGTCTTTTGAAGAAGATACAAGAGACAAATCTCAAGTCACATGCTACTGATGTCACAAACTTGGACATTATCCATACGAATGTCAAAATAAACGCAAGAATCAAGTCAGAGAACAATCCAATTTTATTGAAGAAGACTTAGAGCCAACGTTGCTTATGGCAACTATAACTGAAGAGAAATGATACAATGAGAAACCGCAGTGAGTGCAGAAACAGCAGAGATTGCAGAAACAGTAGAGATTGCAGAAACAGCAGAGAATGCAGAAACAGCAGAGAATGCAGAAACCGCAGAGAGTGCAGAAACCGCAGAGAGTGCAAACATCGCAAAAGATAGCAGGGAGTGCAGAGACGACTACAAAAGACTTAAAGATCTACGTCGCAGCGATTGTGATTAAGGGGGAGAATATTGGGTTAATCCCAATCTTACCCGTTCTCTACCCATTTAGAGGGTCAAACCCGAAAGTCAAAGGTCAACATAAAAAGTCAACTCGTATGAAATAACTGCCAAATAGCAGTTACAATCAAAGGGACACATCTGTTCGAATGGACACATCCATCCGAACCAACTCTGTTAAAAACTATGTATCGATGTTCACTGGTTCTCTTATAATCTCCAGGATCTTATATGATCAAACAAACTTCATGCAAACATCATTCAATGAATCAATAAAAAAAGAAACAAGGAAGATGGGGTTTTGAACCCTTATAAACTAATATTGATATTAAGAAAGGGTTGATGTTTACAAAGAATCCTAAACCTATATATAAGAGATGATACGTTGTCTTCAAGAGACATAACGATTCATATAAAACGTTGCAACCCTAAACTAAACGTTAAAATCTAATTAATCTGACTAAATAACCGTTTCCTCTATTGGGTTTGTTGGCCTGCGGCCCAAACCAGGAAAAAACAGATGGACTTAAAATAACTGATAAGTAACAAAGATTTGTGGATTAATCTTTCCAACACATACTACTTTTTTTTTTTTTTTTTTTTTTTTTTTTTTTAATTTATTTATTATTATTATTATTTTTTATAAATCTTCGTTAGGCCGAATTCCTCTCTTCTTTTTTTCTATGTGAAATGTATAAAAAATGTCAGAATGCATAATGAAATGTATAGAAAATATCAGAATGCCTATATGAACTTCGTTCTTGTTTTCTTATGTGATGTTAGATAATCAAATCCGTCATTCTTTTTAAGAATATGCAAGATTACAGGACTATAAGTATGTAGCAACAATCCAGAAACATTGGCAGTTCGAGATACAGTATCACTCCAATTCTTTTGAATATTAAACAAAACTCCTTGTTTTATTAGAAAGTGCACAATGTCAGTTAAGGACTTGTCTTCTATATCGACAATAATTCAATAAATACTAATAACTCTCAACCCATTCTTCACATCTACTGGAATTGATAATAAGACACACATGGAGCACACGGTATTGCGTTTTGAGAGTGATTATGTGATTAGTATGTTTGACGTAGTGGAATAATCAGTTTCTAGTGATCGGTTAATATATTTAATGCTGATTATGAATTATTTACCTGTCATATTTCATGCAAGAAAGCGTTTGGAACACCTTGATGTGTATTCTAAGCACATAAGCAGTTATGAGTGTTTAGACTTTAGAATTAAAAAAATTGGTCTTCAAACCCTGCTTGCAGCAGCTTTGGGGCTTGACTCTAGGTGCGTAAGTCAGTTGGTTCTAGGGAGAAGCTTTGCAAGAAAATGGTCACGGTACCAAAAGTGGGCGGACACTTTTATCAGCATTTTGGCAAGAAATAATAGTTGAGACTCGAGATTGCGTATTTAGACTCATCATTCATATTTGTTATGGACTTATAGCTACTTACACGATTGTTATCGCGTGATCATTGCGAAAACTAAATGTCACACGCTAGTCTAATTTTAGTCACTTTAAAAAAGACTACCTTACAACAGGATTGGAGTCTGTAAGCAGAACACCTAATGGAACTTATCAGATTCTTACGAGGAAGTTGTATACCAATTCTATAAGAAGAAGAAGAAGAAGAGAACATGTTTTAATGATGATAGGAAACCGAGATTGTGTTTTCCTGTCGTTAAATTCTGACCACTACTCATACATACAGTATAACAGTAGTAAGGTTGGGTTTGTGTTTTTGTGCTTTGTGGCTTCGATTCATATTTTCCTTTGTAAATAATATGATTTAAGATATTAGCTGTATTGGTTATAAAATCGAAGCAAAGGCACCAGTGGTAGAATAGCACCCTGCCACGGTACCAACTCGGGTTTGATTCCCGGCTGGTGCACATATGATTTCTCTCTTTGAAATGTATAGAAAATATCAAAATGCATATCTGACCTCCGTTTTTGTTTTCTTATGTGATGTTAGATCATCAAACCCGTTCTTTTGTTGATGAAATTGTGAGGTCAATGATGTTCAACACAACTGTGAGTCTGTAACAACAATCAAAATATTTGGTATGGATTTTCCTTCTTTGAAAAATCCATATTTCATATTATAGTGAGAGATAACACTAAATTAGTAACAACAATCAAAGTTTAAACAGCTACAGTATTAGTAAAAAAATGTTATTGATATATAAGCCACTTGTTACTCCAGGGTTTCATTTCGTTGTTTACCATTTTATATGATTATCTCTTTGTGTTACATTTTACATTTTTAGAGGCTAGATTAATGATATATGGGTCTTTTCTACTAGTAGGATACATGCGTAATGCAACGGGATACATAAACAAGACTCGAATGGATCGAGGAAAAGTGGAGAGAAAGTAAAGTGACAGAATGTGGGCTTGATTTGTATACAATAATCACATCATTGCAAGTTTTTCTTGTGGTAAGGCATAAAGGGATTTTTAGCATTTATAGAGCAAATTAATGTAGTTGAGTTTGTGTATGATTATAAGCTTTGTTAGCCACTGTATTTGAATCAATGATATTTATAATGAGTCATTTTCTGGTGATCCTTTCAAACCATGATTGTATGCTTTGGTTGTTTGTCACACTGTTATGCTCCAGTCTAGAATTGGTTCATCATCTCGTTTATGATGATGCAACCTATAATCTTGTGAAACTGTGTTGCAATGCATTAAAAATAAGTTCAAAAGTTTAGGTCATGGGGACATTTCATAATAGGGATGAGCAAAACCGACTCGTCCTGAAAAACCGACCGAAACCGAGTGAGCCGAAACCGAACCGGCCATAATCGGTTCGGTATTCGGTTTTGGTTTTCCAAAAATTAGGTTTCGAGATAGGTCGGGTCAGGATCGGGACGGGTCGGTATGGGCCGATGCTCACCCCTATTTAATACATGAACATGATGTAGGCAATTGCAAAATCAACATCTCAAGGAACAGGGCACTTGAATTAATGTAGTTGTAGTACTATTAAAAATCTATAATCAACACCAAAATATTAGAGGTAGCATCAACCTGTTTGTTAATGAAATCAGCTTTGAGTAACTCAAAAGGGCTAAAAAGGTTGATTTTTTTTTTTTTTTTTTTTTTTTAAGACAAACTAAATGGATGAATGACCAAACAAAAGCATGTCAAATGGATTCAAAGTACAAAATGTAATCAGTTATAAACAGGATACCAACAAGTTACATAAAACCCACTTCCCTCAGGTAAAATAAGTTACATTTCCTATTCTTCTGTATGATTTTGGGCCAGTTAGAACTAATACAGAGAATAAATATATAAGATTGTTAACATCTAACACCAGTGGCCTAGTGGTAGAATAGCATGGTGCCACGTTTCAGACCAGGGTTCGAATCCCGGCTGGTGCACCACAATTGCGGTGAGGAATAATGCGCTACTTATGATGTTGGGTCATCATAACTGTTCGATTCTTCGAATATTCATAGCGCTTTTGAGCAATTTCTTTTTTGGCTTTTTGAGCTTTTAATATTTTGGCTATGGAAAATAAAAGTTTGCGTACAGTTTTTAATCATCATTTTGAAAATTTTACAAGGATAGTTTAAAAGAATAATAGGTATCCAAGATGCATGAGAACTACTGACCAATAAATGTATGTTTTATTTTATTCCAAGGCTAATCAAATTTTGTGATCACAACAAATTACTTCATCACGAAATGCATTTTGCCAACAAATGAGTCAAAAAGTTTCTTATATTAGGGTTTTGGAAACTGATAAACATAATGTGATGTAATGGTATCCCTTGTCCCAAACATAATACCAAGGCTATGTTTAAAAATGTTTGCTACATCAATATAATATTCAGAAAAAACTTTCACACAGTGATATGTCATGACACTTGACCTGCTTATTTTCTATTTACCTTTACCAATTTTTTATTTGATTATTTTTTTTTAACAAATCATTTTGCTACACCTCNTTTTTTTTTTTTTTTTTTTTTTTTTTTTTTTTTTTTTTTTTTTTTTTTTTTTTTTTTTTTAAGACAAACTAAATGGATGAATGACCAAACAAAAGCATGTCAAATGGATTCAAAGTACAAAATGTAATCAGTTATAAACAGGATACCAACAAGTTACATAAAACCCACTTCCCTCAGGTAAAATAAGTTACATTTCCTATTCTTCTGTATGATTTTGGGCCTGTTAGAACTAATACAGAGAATAAATATATAAGATTGTTAACATCTAACACCAGTGGCCTAGTGGTAGAATAGCATGGTGCCACGTTTCAGACCAGGGTTCGAATCCCGGCTGGTGCACCACAATTGCGGTGAGGAATAATGCGCTACTTATGATGTTGGGTCATCATAACTGTTCGATTCTTCGAATATTCATAGCGCTTTTGAGCAATTTCTTTTTTGGCTTTTTGAGCTTTTAATATTTTGGCTATGGAAAATAAAAGTTTGCGTACAGTTTTTAATCATCATTTTGAAAATTTTACAAGGATAGTTTAAAAGAATAATAGGTATCCAAGATGCATGAGAACTACTGACCAATAAATGTATGTTTTATTTTATTCCAAGGCTAATCAAATTTTGTGATCACAACAAATTACTTCATCACGAAATGCATTTTGCCAACAAATGAGTCAAAAAGTTTCTTATATTAGGGTTTTGGAAACTGATAAACATAATGTGATGTAATGGTATCCCTTGTCCCAAACATAATACCAAGGCTATGTTTAAAAATGTTTGCTACATCAATATAATATTCAGAAAAAACTTTCACACAGTGATATGTCATGACACTTGACCTGCTTATTTTCTATTTACCTTTACCAATTTTTTATTTTATTATTTTTTTTTAACAAATCATTTTGCTACACCTCATTTTGTGAAAATAAATTTATAAGATTTATGTGGTTATAAAATTTCCTATGTTTAAAATATTTGAACATACACGTATAAGCACTTTCAAACAACTTTATGTATAATTGATTTTACATGCTTTTTTATTCTTTGAGTACAACCTCAACATTATGTGTAACAAAATCCATTTTTTCTTCTTCCTATGTCTTATCCAAGAATCACCTAACACAATAAACACGTGGATATATGAACGTTTGTTAAAACTTAAAAGTAACATCAAACTCGAAAATGATCATGTACTATATGATAAGGTATCATCATGAAAAATTAATGATTATAGAAGCAGGAGTGGGGTTTATCCCCTAAGGAGAAAGGTTCGATGCTTGCATACTGCCCAATTGGATGTCACTGTGGGCTCGAATCACTAACTACTAACTCGCCATTCAAAAANAAAAAAAAAAAAAAAAAAAAAAAAAAAAAAGGGTCTTCACTCTTAAGTGCATATATAAAGTTCAACTACATTAACTGAAGTATATATTTAGGTAATACAGTTACGTCTCTTTGAATATCATACTTAACATTGAAACATGTTAAGACGACTAGACGGCGCAGACTTAAAGCCATCCCTTACAAAATTATTTTTAGTTTACAACTTGTGTGATTAGATCATTCACTCGTAAACCAAACACTAATCGTCACACAAATTTTTCATATTTTACCTTTAATAATAAGTTTTTAGTGGAAACTTAGGTGTATAATTATTGATAATGTTGAGAAATATGGACATTACTTGTTCGAATGTTGAGTTGAAAAACGAAAGGAGAAAGTTGTATGCCATTAATGGTTTGGCCCGCCATCCATTTTGTCCAAGTTGCGTGCAACTTGTTCGAATGTTGAGTTGAAAAACGAAAAGTCTTCGCTATCTCACATTTCTTAAGCAAGACTTGAACCCACAACAATTCTGGTTGGAAGCTTCTCACACAACAAGGAGTACCATTAAACACAAACCATTTGGTATGACTTCAAACGATTTATGTGTGGTTTATTTGTGATCAATGAGTTCAACTTATACATGTCTTATTTAATAAAGTGGTTCTTCTTTTCAATTCTCAACTACTTATAAATGTCTTTACTTACTTTCATTTAACCCGGCTATGTTTAGACTTTAGAGCATGGGGAATGCCCGTACATCTCGTGATAAATTCCAATGTGGAGCCGAGGTAAAGCCAAAAACAGTGAGATCACCAATTCACTGTTATTCTGGATCTTGCAGTGGTGGCTCAAGGATAAAGTAACTAAAGCTAGAATTTTAGGCCCTTAATTTTCGAATACCTTCAATTTTCCATGACCATATATATAGAGAGATTTAATCACATGTTTTTTTGGTCGTTATTTTTAGAGATCACCGATTATGTAAGGCCCTGAATTTGCCGATAAATTTTAAATAATCAAAAATTTGGCCTTTTAAGTTTCTACTTATAAGCCTACAAGTTGTAGAAAACTAAACCCAATAGATGTTGTGATGATGCCAAAGCCTAACTTGTTCGATATGCCAACTACAATATATTCGAAGTTGTGTAGCGTCAAAATAACAACAACAGAGTTACGTACACTGAAAGGGAATAAATAAATCTGGGACCTCTCAAAACAAAATTTTGAAAACCAATACCGATGATGTTGAAGTGCACTAACAATTGTGGTGTAGGTATTTGGTGTTGCTTCACGTGGGTCTTAGAACTCTAATTTCGTATTTTTTTTCAAATTAGTTTTTGAAATGAATATATATTTTTGGGAAAAAGTCGTAAATACATAATGTACTTTTCAAAAAAANAAAAAAAAAAAAAAAATATAAAAAAAAAAAAAAAAAAAAAAAAAAAAAAAAAAAAAAAAAAAAAAAAAAAAAAAAAAAAAAAAACTCTCTTTAAAAAATGTGAATTTATAAAAGCAGTGATAGAGAGATCTAATACGAGTGTATGGCTATAGAGATGCTTAAACTGTTAGTGATTTTGACACATCACTTATACATTTTATCACTTTAAATATTTACTTTTGATTCTTCTATTAAGCATCATTTTGATGTTAGGCATGTTTTTAACTAGAGATTTTTGCCATAAAAATCATTTTCCGGTTTAGAAATACAACTCAACGAAACTCATCAAGCATCCTAACTTTTCTTTTTGGTTTATAAATAGGAGGATGCAATAGACAAAAGGGGTGGATCATTAATAGTAACTATGTTTCATTATTATTTCACTAAAGCGTAAAGCCACTTAAAACCCTACTAAAATCACTCAAATTTTGCGTCAATTGCAAAAAACAATCAAGTTTCACTGTCGTTGTGTTATTGTGAAACTTTTTACGATCAAGTGACCAAAATTTGTTTCATTATTGTGAAACTTTTATAAGTTGGACCGGAAGAACTTACTGAAGGAAGCTTCGATAAGCTAAAGTTGTTCGCTTTCAACCTAGCAACCAAATGTATTGTTGCGTTTTAATAGCACAACATGGTAACCTGCTCAAATAAATATAGCCAAATACCATCTTAAAGAAATAAAATTTGCTCAAGTTGAAAGATTAAATAAATAAATCATATCTAAACTACCCTTTCAATAACTAACATGCAACATCACAATTCACACACACAAAGACATGTCAATGACAACTCATTATATCAAGTGTTGATGTTACCTTTTTTTGTATGTACAAACCAACATCATTTAAATTATGAGCTTAACATATTTGAACTCATAACTCAAAGAGTTCCTCGATCATCGTCTTGTGTTCTTAACACAATCTACTATGTTCTAAGAGCATCAGGTGCAGTTGGGTGTTATAGACCCGCGTTATAGGAAAAGGTCCTACCTATTCAGCTTTTCATCTTATAACTATGATTCTATAACTTAGCTCAAAAACACGCTGTAAGTTTTTACATTGGGGGGTTGGATAATGATATTGAAATGCATGTTAGGATGTTTAAACCAGAGTTTGGCTAATGCTTATTATTTGTCCAAACTGCAAGAGGCAAACAATAATGTGACCAAAAGGAATGCAAAACCCTTGTTTCCAAGTCCTAGATACACACCAGACTATACTAACCACACTTATGAGAGGACAAAACCTATTGTTCCATTAGCATTGCCATCAACTATGAACAATAATAGACCAAAACCAGTTTGGAATAAACCGCCACAAAGGAGGCAGTTAAGTCGAAGAGAATTGGATGAAAAAAGAGCCAAGAACCAATGTTTTTACTGTGATCAAATGTATGTTCCAGGCAATAAGTGTAGTGGGTAGATATTTTTCTTTGGAAATAGTGGTGGATGAGTTGGTTGATGAGGTGGAAACAATTGATGTAAGTGGTGAGCAAGTTTCTGAAAGGGTGTTTGGATATAGGGGTAATGAGGGTGAGTTTATGTCTGTTGAACATGATGGTAGTCAAAATGAATTAACATCAACTTCATATCCACAAATTTCACTTAATGCACTCTGTGAGATCAACACTTTTTAAACAATGAAGGTCAAGGGTCATTTAAACAACCATCCTATTCATATCCTCATCGACATCGGTAGTACTCATAATTTCTTAGATGTGGTGATTGCTAAGAAGATGGGGTGTAAATTGAGAAGTATGTATCCTTTACAAATTTCAGAGTAGATGGTGGACACTTACTTACTAGTACTCAAGAATGTAACGGCCTAGTTTGGAAATTAAATAGAAAAAACTTTCAAAGCTAATGTAATGATAGTTCCTTTAGGAGGTTGTCACATGGTTTTAGGGGTGCAGTTGTCATCTACTTTGGGTGATGTGCTATGTAATTTCTTGCAATTGGGGATAGAGTTTATGTATGAAGGAAAGAAAGTGGTAGTAAGGGGAGCTTCGCAGCCTGCCTTGTAGTGGTTAGACGGGAAGCAACTTAAGAAGAATTTACCCCAGACACAACTTTGTTCTATGATGTTGTGTGTGTACCCTCCAAATTTGTTCAGTGCTGAAGTGATGGATTCAGGTATGGTTATCAACTCTGCAAGTAATTTTGTACATGATGTTCCAGTTCCTTTGTTGGAAGAGTATGCAGGGGTGTTTGAAGTACCAAAAGGCTTGCCACCTAATATAACACATGACCGCAAGATGCAATTGAATCCATGGTTAAAGAGTTGTTCACTAGTGTAATAAGGAATAGCCACAATCCTTTTTCCTCCCCAGTAGTGATGGTCAAAAAGAAATATGGGTCATGGAGGATGTATGTTGACTATAGGGAACTAAACAAACACACCATTAGAGATAAATTTCCAATTCCCATCATAGAGAAGCCGATTGATGAATTGTTTGGGGCAAAGGTGTAATCTAAACTTGACATAAGATCAGGCTATCACCATATTAGAATGAGTGAAGATGACATTTAGAAAAGAGCATTCATGACACAACAATGTCCCTATGCGTTCCTAGTTATTTTTGGACTAACCAATGCACCTTCAACATGTCAGGCTCTTATGGATGAAGTTTTTGCTGAATATTTCAGAAAATTTATGTTGGTGTTTTTTGATGATATATTGATCTATAGCAAGGACATGATAGAACATTAGTAACATTTGACCAAGGTCTCAAGTACTATGCAGTCTCCTCAATTTTTTGCCAAAATGAGTAAGTGTGTGTTTAGCACAAGACAAGTGGAGTACCTTGGGCATATTATATCAGGGAAAGGAGTAGCTACTAAGCCAACAAAGATTGAAGTGATGAGAAATTGGCATGTACCTGCAAATATAAAGAAGTTGAGAGGATTTTTGGGTCTTATATGGTATTATAGAAGGTTTGTCAAGAGTTACACTGCCATAAGTAAACCATTGATTCAATTGCTCAAGAAAAATCATTTGAATGGTATATTAAGGCTCAAGTTGCATTTGACAAGTTAAAAGTGGCCATGATTAGTTCGCCTGTTTTAGCTCTTCCAAATTTTGAAGAGGAGTTCACATTTGAGACTAATGCATCAGATGAGGGCATTGGGTAGTTTTGTAACAACAAGGTCACCCAATTGCTTTTCTATGTGGGTCTTTGGCTCCTAGGCATCAAGTACTATCTACCTATCAAAAAGAAATTTGGGCAGTGGTATATGCTTTGAAAAAATAGAAGGGGTACTTACTTGATGGGCACTTCAAGATAAAGACTGACCACTTCAGTCTTAAGTACCTCCTATAGAACAAAGGTTAACCACTCCTTTTCAAATCAAGTGGCTACCTAAGTTATTGGGGTATGATTATGAGATATTGTACAAAAAAGGAATTGAAAATGTGGTTGCAGATGCACTTTCCAAATCTCCCAATGATTCTTTCCAAAAAAATGGTGATCACTGACATTGCTAATGATTTGTTGCCAAGGATTCAAGCTAGTTGGGAAACTGATCCTAGTATTCAGTAGATTACTAAAAAGGTAAGTTCTGGTACTTTGACTGACGTAAAATGCCAATGAATAGATAATCAATAAAGAAGAAATGGTAAGTTGGTGATTGGTTGTGATGTTAATTTGAGCAAAAGTTACTCAAGTACTTTCATGATGAGCCTATGGGTGGTCATTCTTGTATGGAAGCAACTTATAAGAGACTGAAAGTTGCTTTCTATTGGAAAGGAATGAAAAGTACAGTGAAATAATATGTGAGATTCTGCACTATATGCCAATGTCATAAGCCTGATTTAGCCCCTTGTCCTGGTCTGCTGCAACCGTTGCCTGTCCCTACAAAAATTTGGACTGACATCTCCATGGACTTCATTAAAGGACTTCCATCTTCTCAAGGAAAAATAGTCATTTTGGTGATCATTGACAGATTGAGCAAGTATGAACATTTCATTCATTTGTCTCATCCTCTTAAAGCTGCTCAAATTGCTCAAGTCTACTTGGAAACAATTTACAAACTCCATGGGTTGCCGAAGACAATTACAAGTGACAGAGACTAGATCTTTATTAGTACTTTTTGGAAGGAGCTTTTCAAGAGGTTGGGAATAACTTTACAATTGTCAATTGCTTATCATCCCCAAACTAATTGACAAACAAAAGTGGTGAATAGGTGTTTAGAATGTTATTTAAGGTGTATGACAAGCAAGCAACCAACGGAGTGGGTCAAATGGATGGATTTAGCAGAGTTTTGGTGCAACATAAACTATCACACTCCCATTAATACAACATCTTTTAAAGTAGTGTATGTTCGAAGTCCTCCTACACATATCTCATATATGGCTAGTGATTCTCATGTGGAAGTTTTAGATAGATCATTGGTGGCTAGGGAATCTGCAATTGCTTTGCTTCAATTCCATGGAAAGAGGGCTCAAGATAGAATGAAAGTAATTGCAGACATAAATATAAGTGACAAAAAGTTTGTAGTGGGAGATTGGGTTTTGTTGAAAATAAAACCATATAGACAAGTCCCTTTGAGGTTACACAAGCAACACAAGTTCTCTCCTAAGTTTTATGGGCCTTTTCAAGTGGTGGCTAAATGTGGTGTAGTTGCTTACAAGTTAATGCTTCCAGAGGGTGCTACAGTTCACAATGTTTCAAAGGACAACCTACTACCTCTGTTTCTTTACATGTTTGTTCTAATGAAGGTTTGATCACTACTATTCCAATAGTTGTGTTAGACAGGAAGATAGCCAAAGTTAGGAATGTAGCTGTGGTCTATTGGCTTATTCAGTGGTCTAATGGCTTTAGTGATGATGCTACTTGGGAGGTTGCAACTGAGATGTAAGCTAAATTCCCACCTTCAATGTTGATTCTTGAGGACACGAATAATTTCAAGGGGGGTGGATTGTTATGAGCCACATAACCAAGTCAACAAAAGTCAAATATCAGTTAGATACAATTCATTGGCAGGAAAATTAGTTGTATTCATTTTAGCCTTTAAATACCGTTTCATGTCATTCACTTTCACTATCAAGATTTGTAACAAACTTCTTGCATCAATAATTCATCATAATATAACAAATCCCTTTTTCACCATTTAGCTTGAATTTATATTCTTGCTAATTAGTGATTCTGGTTAATTGGTTTTCTTTTCTTCATTTCTATTTGAAGTCTGGAATTGATCACATCACATTTTAAGTGTTGGATCATGCTATTGTTCATTCATTTTGACTCGATTAAATGTTTAAATGGTTAACCATGACCCGAACCTTAAGTAACCACATATTTTGGTTACCCGCATGTCTAGGCAACCACTTAAAAAGGTTTGGTTTTGAATAGTAAAATGAGTTGCACACCTCGCTAAAGATGGTTTTTATTTTATATAAAAACTGAATTGAACCGCCATGTGAACTGTTGAGAAAAGTGACATCGGATTGAAGCAAACCCACAACTAAAGTATGAAATATAATAAAAGATGACATACGAGCATAACGTGGAAAACCCCAATAGGGTAAAAACCACGGGCAAGGAAAGATATGTTTCACTAAGATGAAAATTAGGAGTTACACCTTCTCTCTAATTACAAGGATAAACACTAATCTTTTGTATCTCTTGTAATTAGGAGATACCACACAAACTATCACTTTAACTCACAATTTAGGAGAGACTCACTATGTGAAAGTAGAAATGAGATGGGATGTAAATGAAGAAGGATTCATTGCCTTTTATAGGCATAATGTTTTGGCACTTGACATCATGCAGGACTGTTGACATACAAGTTGCATCCAAGTTGTTGTAAGATTCTCGTTTAGATATAATGTATCTTTAACAATCTCCCACTTGAAGATTAGATCGAGGTTTGGTCAATCTTCACATGACATCTCTCCTTGCCATTTTCATTTTGCTTACGTTTCCGCTAGGCCGCATGAGGATCAGCACCATATAAACTTGTCACAATTGATTGCTTTCGTCAGATAATCTGTCACATTATCATCAGTATGAAGTTTCAACATATCCGCGGTTTCTTCTTCAACTTTCTCACGAATGAAATGATACTGAACTAGTATATGCTTTGTCATTAAATGAAATGCTGGATTCCTTGCAAGATACAAGGCACCCTGGTTGTCACAAAATAGAGAAATTTTATCTTGTTTGTGCCGAGGTCTTCCAAAAACATCTTCAACCATACTGCTTCTTTGCTGGCTTGAGCAACTGCCGCATATTCTACTTCTATTGTTGACATAGCGACAACTTATTTCAGTTTTGAAACCCAGCTTATTGTTCCACTAGAAAGTGTAAACGTATACCCAATGGTTGATTTACTTCCGTCAAGATCACCTACGTAATCAAAATCAACATATCCCTTGACAGTTAAATCCGATTCCCCATAACGTAATGCAATATCCAAGGTTCCTTTAATATATATAAAGATCCTCTTCAAAAATTCCCAATGCTTTCTACCAGGTTCCGCCATGTACCAACTCACTACTCCCACTGCATGTGCAATGCCTGGTCTCGTACAAATCACTGCAAAAATTAAACTTCCCTTTGCTGATGCATACGGTACTCGAGACATCTTCATCCTCTCTTCTTTACTGCTAGGACTCATATTGGAGGATAACCTGACATTAGTAGAAAACAGGGTTGATATTGGCTTACAATCTTGCATATTAAACCTTTGCAAGATTTTCTTCACATAAATTTTCTATGAAAGCCAAATTTTCCTACTAACTCTATCTCGGTGAATTTGCATCCCTAGATTATTGTTTGCGGGTCCCAAGTCTTTTATCTTGAATTCCCTATCTAGTTGAGCCTTCAATTTATTGATACGATCTTTTTTGGGACCTATAACCAACATGTCGTCAACATATAACAACAAGATGACAAAATCATTGTCTCCAAACCTCATGTAATATGCACAAGGGTCTGCGTGTAGTATGTTATATCCAAGGCCAATTATGAAAGAATCAAATCTCGTGTACCAACAACGCGACGCCTGCTTTAAACCATGCAGAGATTTGTTTAACCTTGAAACCAGGTTTTCTTTTCCTTTTTGTTTAAAACCTTCTTGTTGGAGCACGTAAATTTCTTCCTCAAGATTTCTATGAAGAAATGCAGTTTTCACATTTAGCGGCTCTAGATGTAAATCATACGTAGCACACATTGCTAGAACCACTCGAACAATTGGAAAATATTTCGTTGAAGTCGACTCCGTTTTTCTGAGCATATCCTTTGACTACCAATCTTGCACGATACCTCTACACCTGGTCATCACCATTCCTCTTTATCTTGTACACCCATTTGTTTCCAATGGGTTTTCTACCTGCTGGTAGTGACATCAGTTCCCACGTTTTATTCTTATGAAGAGCTTCAATTTCTTCTTGCATTGCTAACATCCAGAATGACGCATCTCAATTATTCAGTGCTTCTTGAAGAGTTGATGGCTCTCCTTCCTATGTAAGAAGACAATATGCAACGTTACTCTCTAAAACATAATTCGAGTACCACACCAGATGTTTTCTTTCACAATTAAGAGTACGAGTCATTGGAGCTTGAGACTCTGTTGTGTCATTCACCTCGTGTTGTGGTACGGCTTCAAAAGAATCACTCGAATGAAATTGCTTTTCCATCTGTATTGATGTAGTTTCTCTTGTAGTACTATCACCTTCTTCAATCTCTTCACTTTTGTCTTCCGTAAAGACAACATCTCTAATGACGACTACTTTGTGGGCAGTTGGGTCCCACAAGCGATACCCCTTTACTCCGTCAACGTACCCTAAGACAAAGCACTTTCTGGATTTCGGATCCATCTTTGTAGTTTCTTGTGAATTGTACATCACGTACACAAGACTTCCAAATATATGAAGGTCTGAATAGTTGACTCGCTTTTCCGTCCACATCTTCATCGGCGTCTTCAACTTAACTACAGTTGAAGGTGAACGATTTATCACATAGCATGTAGTATTGACTACTTCTGCCCAGAACGATTTCTCCAAGTTTGCATTTGCCAAGATCATCCAATTGTCCTAGAGACAATAGATTATTTTTCAGGCCCTCCACGTGACGCACATCCCGAGTAGTACAAATTGTACCATCATGCACCTTCACCATGATATTTCCAATTCAATGATCTTTAGTTCATGATCATTGCAATTCTACATAGATCCGCCTCCAGAGATAGGTTTATATTGATGGAAACTGTGGAAAACTAGAAGGGGGGTTGAATAGTTTACCGCTTTTTAAGTTAATTATCTTTTGAAACTTTCGTATAATCAAAGATATAATCTAAGATATACTTTTCAAATAATCAAAGATATAAGCAAAGATACTATCAAAGATATAATCTAAAAGATAATAAGTAACAAGCAAGACTAGAGAAAGAAACGATCAAACCACAACACGATTGTTTATCGTGGTTCGGCTACAAGGACTCTTTTTCCTTGCCCTACGTCCACACCCTGAGTATCCAACTCGAGAGTTTAAAGCACTAGTCAACAAACTCCTTTCCCGGTGGAGAAACCTTTACAATCGTCGCTTACACGTTTATCCGGTACAAAGCTAAATACCGAGTTCTAGTTCGAGGTAGAACCAACCTAACGTCGCCTAATTCCTTTTTCCGACACTAAGCTAGATGTCGAGTTCTTTACCAAGGGTACAACCACTCCCGTTAGTTCTTTTACAAGGGTACAACAACTCCCGACACACTATGTATTTTGAGGCCTAAAATACTAACCGATCACTTCTACACAAGATACAAATCAAGTATAAACTACCAAAGTCTATACACAACAAAGCTAATCAAGTCTTGCAACTTTGAGTTGAAACTTGTAACTTCTTAGATCAATATGTGAACTCCTTTGCTACACAAGAGAACCACACAAGTTAGATCTTACTGAGTTAGATGAGAGAAAGTATGTGAAATATGACTCTAAGTGATTAGAGATTTCTTGCAAGTGCCTTGGTATTTATACCCAAGAAAGTCAGCACTCTGGTGGAAACGGCGGCACCTTCAGAAGGGTTCCGCCCGTGTACCTCCAGGGTTCCGCCAGAGCTGACAGACCAAACTTGCAATAAATCTCTCTAAGACAAACTAGGTCACATCAACTTATTACATGCATTGACTCAATACGGAATGCTTCCAAAAATGTGTAAGAACTATAGATGGTCAAACACATAAACTTTCCATAAATGCATATTTATGAGATGTGACAGTTTCTTTTTAAAGAAGTAAAACCTATGTTATGTTTAAAAAGAAATGTAAAGTCTAGTTATACAAGACTTAAAACTAAAGTGATGTTTTACTATAAGCTAAAGTTTGTACTTTGTCATTAACAAAACTTAGCAAAGATCGTAAAATATAAATAACGTTTTTAGGCGATATTTGTATTAACAATCTCCCCCTTTTTGTTGATGACAAAACATAAACTTTATTTATAAGTAAGCCACTAGTTTTAGTGTTAAGTCTTATAAAGTTTGTATTAAAACTTGTTTTACGAAAATAATAAAAAGGAGTGAAAAAGTTTGAGATGAAAACAAGTTAAACTTCTCCCCCTTTTTGTCGAAACAAAAAGAAGAGTAGCGTAGCAGAACTTATGCACGGGCTCCCCCTTGGACAATACTCCCCCTAAATGGAGTGCCAAATTAGGAGTCATGGATTTTGAACCTACAAAGAAAAGGTTAGTTGCCACACAAGACAAGTATAGAACATGTTGTGAGGCGTAATGATGCAACACTCATACTCCCCCTTGAATATTACTCCCCTAAATCGGAGTATCAAGGAAGGGAAACATGAGTTATTATCCTACAAAAGAAAGTTAGTGTCGAAAACACAAGATATACATGTTACCATAACAAGGTATAGTGCAATCACAATACTTCAATGGTCAACAAACCAAGCATAGCTCATAGTAGAATAAAATTCATTTCATGTAAAATTTGACTTTTTGAAAGTCAAAGACAAGAAATGATGTAAATAGCATCCTACTCCTAAATAACAATAAAAAGAAACTAGAAATGTAAAATCCTACATCTATAAAAAGGAAACCATCATTTTCCTTAGTGAGAAACATTTTTCCAAAACAAGGGTAAGGTTGTTTGAAAATGAAAATGGGTGGTGTAGGATATGGCGGGTCTCATTTTGATTGTGGTGAAGGTGAAATGCATTTGGTTTGTTGGTTTGAGCTTTTGGTGGAGACTCTAGGCTTGAGGTTGATGGGACAAGGACTCTAAACGTTCCAAGATGTGG